>VDFB02298998.1:0-28101 GCA_007258455.2 Sequoia sempervirens | reverse complement strand
TGTTCAACCACTTTCTCTTTAGCTTTGTAAACTTGTTTGATCTTAGAAGGCACAACAGGATTGTTTTGGTTGTCTCATGGTCTCTTATATGAAACGGTAGGCTGATTTTGGATTTTTGGGAGGGATTTTTGTTCATTCATTGGTTTGCCAAGGATAGGTGGTTCAATCATGGGTTGAGCCATGTTTCTAACAGATAACTCTACTATGCACTTCACCTCAATATTTTTATATGCTTTGAAAAAGTAGTCCTCGTGAGTTCTAATAGGTACAATAGGCTCGGGCTAAAAGAAATCCAATGAAAATTTTCCACAGGAAGACATAAGATTAAAACCACTATGGTGCACAGTAAATATCTAATTTCCAAAGGGAAACTTTAGACATTTATGCACAATCGACGGGATGACATTCATGGAGCAAAGCTCTGGATAGCCTAACTTCACACAAAATTGGTCTGATGATGGGATGATGGTGAATGAGACATTGGTCTAACTTTTAGAGGGAGATTATCGAGCCCATCATAGGACAAGAAAATCCATTATGTGTTTTGATCCATACTTTTGGTTTGTCATATGTGTCTCGATAAAGTTCATGCACAAATAGGAATTCTTTAGTAATCACATTCTCTACACATACAGGATCAATTAATATCCCATTAGTAGGCTTGTCATTGATTCTTCTAACTATGTAAAGAGGACCATCGGGTGCATGTTTAATTATGTCTTTTTGTGAGAAAACAATATCAAGGGGAATTTTGGTTGAGTCCTTACAAGGTTTAGCTTCAATAAAATTTACCGAAGCATGTATGTTATCATTCTTTTGATTGTTTAAGTTCTCATGAAGGAAGCAACTAAGGCTACATAAAATTTGTATTCCATTCATTTATAAGCATTTTCCTTAGATTTTGTAAAGTAGAAACAATACTAATTTCCATGTTTTCAGCAAGCACAAAGTCTTGTAACTTTTCTAGGCCTTCATCCATTCTTTTTATGTTTTCTTGTGGGACATGAACAACATCATGCACATTGGTTGTAGGCAAGGAAGTCATTGGAAATGAGATATGCATGCTATGATCCATAGGGGGTTGATTATCATCACTATTAGAAAGAGAGTTAGAAAACACAAGATCCACAATGAATGGTGTATCGTGAGATGAAATGAGTCTTGAACTACTTCTCAAAATAGTATTTCTAATAGGACACCAAGTTGTATAGCTCATACAAGTTTTATAAACTCAATGCTAACCCAAAATGGAAAGAGGATAAAGGTGCAATGCAATGACCTAGAATGCAATGCAATTTTTAGATTCTAAACAAGGTAATTTGCTAATTACACTATGTCAAAATCTGAAAATGAAGTCTTGTAAATGAAATTTTGAGATCACACAAAGCACTAATTTTACCAAATTAAGCTAGATATGATCAAATTGATGAAACAAAAATTCTAGAAACAATAACAAAAATCTGAAAGCAACAAACAGAAATGCAAAAATAAATATTTTAATGCCCAAACAATCAGAATATGGCCTGATCAAGGACTCATTTTCCCTAGGGAAAATGGGTCCTAGATGAGGGTTTTGAAACAATTTTTTACAGATTTTTAAGTGATTTTTAGTGGTTTTCAAATTCAAGTTTGTTACAACAAGTTTCAGTTTGATTTTTCTATAAATACAATGTTGAAATGCAAGTGCAAAATATGACAAAATGATAACCTAGAATACCTAATTTGATATGCAATTTTGTTTCAATTTTCAAATGCAAGTTAATATGATGTATGTGATATGCAAGATTACTATTTTTTTGTATTTTTCACATTTAAAGAATGCAAACAATGCAATCTTTAAAACCCTAGATGTAATGCAAAGTTGAATGCAAACTAGACACCCTAAATGAGACCTAATTCAATGCAAAGAGATGCAAATGAATGCAAGATCTAAATCTAGGATGAAAGAGGATTTCCAAAATCAGAAAATGCAATGATCAAAGTCAAGTTCACCAAAATGAAATATAGAAAAAATATGGGGGGTGGTGAAATGAGATGTGTATGATGCACCCTATTTTTCCTAATTCCATTCAAAATATGTGTTATAATGTGCAAATGAGAAACAATAACCAAATCTAACCTAACCAACAGTCAAAAGGAAAATTTGGAAATGGTCAAATGTTATGTACCTTTCACCAAAAGTGCTTTTTCAGACCTCATTAAGGACTCATTCGCCCAATGGTGAATGGGTCCTAGCTAAGGCTCTGAAAAATCAATTTTTGGGTTTTGTTCTTTTATGTCTGCACTCCCAGATTCCAATCGGTCACTATTGGAAAGTCAGAAATAAAACTTGTAGCTCAATTTTCGTGATTTGACAACTTTTCTTGTAACTTTACAACTTTCTTCATTTTTTCTCTCTAATGGATCTTCAACCTAAAACCTGCAATCACACATCAAAGAGAGAAAAATGTTGTATGTTAGGGAATGGGGGTTTTCCTTGGTCCAACCCCATTTTGGTAATTAAACCTTTAAATGAATAAAATTATGAAGGAATGATGAATAAACAACAATATGTAACAACTCACCAAACCTCAATTGAAACCTTGGAGTACAAATCTTCAAACTTGCATGAAGTGACCTTAATGAATGTAGATCTTGATCATGAAACTTGATGTGAAACAATGCCTTTGAATATGCTTGAATTGATCTTGTACACTACATCAACATATGAGCTCAAAAAACATGCATGATGCAATACATCTTTGATATGACAATGGAATATTGATTGCTACAATAATCTTCTTTAAATCTACCTTTAAATGCCTTGAAATTGTTTTTGAATGCTCTTGAAGTGCTCTTGTGAAAGTACTCTTGATTGCTTATGAAATTCTAGGATGAAACATAGTGAAATAACCTTGTATTTATATATATCTTGACATTAATTCCTGAAATTCAAATATCACAAGACAACATTGAATTATAGATTTGAAATCATTAAAATACCGCCAAAAAAATATTCAAAAGAGGGGTACTAGGTCTAAGTGAGGACCCATTCTCCATAGGGGAAATGGGTCCTAGGCCATGTTTACCTAGGACACACTTCAAATTGGGCAATGTTAAACATTATGTAAAATCAGGGTCATAGGACTAAGTGAGGACCCATTCGCCCTTTGGCGAATGGATCCTAGGTCACCTACATAGGACACACATCTTCCAAAGTTAAGTGTTGTGAAATGGCATTTATGAATGTCAGGTTTTATCCCTCAGAATTTGTATTCAACTAGGCTTGGATTTGAATTAAAGGGGCCAATTAAGGAAAATTAACCTCAATCAATTAATAAAGCCCTAAGTTAGTGTAAAATTGTAAAGGTAAACTTTACAACACCCTAAATAAGACACAATTAAGTCCATTTTATTATAAATGTCCCTAAACTTAATGTGAGTATGGAAAACATATTACAAAACTTAATCAATGCAACATTAGGCTCATTTTATTATTAATTATCCCCAAATTAAGTGTGGAAAAGGGATACTTTTTCCTACACTACAATTAGGAATAAATAATATCACTTAGATAAATGTCAACATCTAGAAACTCTTGGAGCATCTTCTATATCTTAGTTTTTTATGTATAGGGGTATTCATATGGGTGAATGTTTGTGGATTAACTATATTGAATTAATGTAATGTCATGATCTTGTGAGTGTTGAGGTGATAACCCTTGGACAAATGTAAATACTTGTGAATTCTTTTTGAGGAGTAATTGCGAGTATAGATAGGTAGCTAGGTCATCTAGTGGTGTCATTTTTATTATAAAATATTGGTCCATGACTTCTTGAGACCCTCTTTTTACTAACATCTCTAAGAAGTGTGAGATACTAATTCACATCAGACCAATTGTCACACCATTTGGGGTATATTGAATATTTCCCATTATTAGATAATTTCATGAATGCTTTATAAAAATCCAATAAAATGGGTCCCAATGTATAATTCAATGAGTGCCCAAGGTTCTATTACACTTTCTTAAAAAAAGTGAGAACATATTATATTATAAATTATACTCATTAATATCCTAATATTTCAACATTTGAATTTTTAAGGCAATGTTCCTCATTAGCATTCATCACCTCAAAATTGTTGAAAGGATTTAACACATGGGGCCTAGTTGGCCACATTGAGGGTTAATGATATTATGAGTCTTTCCTAAACCTATGAGAAGTGTTAAGAAATATATTTTGAATTTATTTTGAGGGTTGAATCATGACTCAAAACTATTAATTTTTTTGGTCTTACACACCCTATTGCCATTTTAGACCTCTCATAACCAATCTGGAGTGGGTAAGGACAAAGAACTTAATATACCATTGTCCTCAAAATTTATATATATATATATAATTTTCCACCACATTCACCCTCCCCTTTTGTACAAAATTTAATACATGTCATAGTAATTTGGTGACCCATTTTTATTATCATGGAAAATAATTTAATTTTCTCAAAAATACTTAAGGTTGTGATGATATACCTTGATGTAAAAATTATGCCCTAATAGATATGGCTACCAGTAAGTCACAACATGAAGAATGAGAAAAAATACTTCTTACATGTTGCTTTGACCAAATTTATACTTGCAAACACCTTAATAGTGAAAGTTAAAAATCTTCATTATTGCATTGATACAACCCCAATCCTAGCCCCTAAAGCACCACTTTTTATGGAAAATGTTTTTGAAATATTTGGTATGGCAAGTAGAAGTGTGGTAAAAATGGCATGGTTTATAAGGGTGAAGGCACACTCTCCTAATTTGGGAAAAATAAAGGCATTTTGCTAACATGAATATTATAGGAGTTATAATGAACTATCATAGTCTAAAATACATTTTTGATATATACTATGAAATAGAAAACTCCCCAAAGACTTTTTATTTTCTTGGGTCAATTAAATGTATGCCCTTAATTTTCCTAAGATCAACATTAAAAATGTTGGTGGAGATAATAAGGTTAGATATTTCACCTCTATTGTACCAAAATATCACTTGGACCACTTTAGAAATAATTAATTTACTAGAATGAGTTATAGGTTTTGGTCCAAGTGCATGATATGTTATTCCCTTATGTTGTTTTAGAAAAAAATCATTGAAAAAAAAAACTACTTTCAAAATATTAGGGTAAACCCACAAAAGTGGTTTACAATTTGAGTGAGGAAGGAAAAGTTGCAAAAAATGATCCCATGCAAAAAAATTTGGTTTTTGGGGTTCAAACGAACTTTTTAGTTCGAGTGAACCAAAAGAGGGTTCGCTAGAATGATAGTTCGAGTGAACCAAAAGAGGGTTCACTAGAACCATAGTTCGAGCAAACCCATCAAATCAAGGTCCCACCATTCCCTCAAAAAAACACAAAGAAAACCTTTTTTGAAAGGGGGTTCACTCAAACCCCCCTAGTTCACCTGAACCCCCCCTTTTCCGACCTTCTCACCCTTTGGCACCAAAAAACTCCAGAATTTTTCCATTCAAAGCTCAGGTTGAGGATGAAAATGGAGGAGACTTCATAGATCCAACTGGATGATTGTAGTCCTCAGAACGAGCTATCCAATGAATATAATTTTCATACGTTTTGGTTTTATTATGTATTTGTTTTTTTAGTTTTATTAAACATAGGTTTTTCACCAAAAATCAAGCTCTCTATTTTGCACATTTGTGGAAAAATAGCAGATTATCAAAAAAAATTGAAAAATATGAGTGCACCAGATATTGAAGTCCTTGATCCAACAAAAAAAGAGTTGAATTTTGATACATACAAAAAAAGTTATGTTGTATACGGTTCGCCTATGTCTAAATTGTAATTGGTTTAACTTCGAAACTTGATTAAGGAAAAAATATTCAATAAAAAACTATGAAACCAATTGGAAGCACTTGATATCATAGTTACAAATCTAAATTTGAAAAAATTAAAATTTTATCTTTCATGCAAAAAAAGTTATATTGTATATGGTGAGCATCACTCCTTAAAAATGTTGTTTACTGAAAAAACTAGCTTTTGAAGGAGATGGAAAAAGAAGTGCAATCTGATTCCAAAAAATTTGAAAAAAATATATTTAGAATCTACAGACAAAATGTCACAAATCACTAGTTTGCATCATCTTCAAATTCCTCACGGTTTAGCCGCTATAGGTGCCTAAAAGTGAAGATTTAGTTAGAAAAAAATATTTAAGTGTCTAGTTTGGCCAAAAATTGTAAACCAGTATTGTGGGATCACCCATTAGTCTCATCTAAAAACCTTGGAAAGTGGATGGATCATTTGTGAGGAAAAATAAAATCACAAAAATATTATAATGGCCCTTGTAAGTGTAAGATATTGGACATACATGACTTTATTAATGTAGATTGGGCTAGTGATTTGGATAGTCAAAGGTCCATTATTTTCTATATTTTTATATTGTTTGGTGATGCAAGGAGTTGGATGTGTAAGAGAAATCCCATAGTTTCTTTATCCACCATTGAGGATAAATATATATTTTCTACACATGTCTCCAAGGAAATTTTATTTCAAATATTGTGTACAAGTATTGGTTTTTATTGCAAGATAGTTAAGATTGGTTGTGACAATTACAGTGCAATTTATTTATCAAATAATCATATGTTTCATTCTTAAACAAATCATGTGGATTTAGAGTACCACTTTATTTATAAAATGAAATTATAAATAGATAGGTTATGTTGAGAAATGTTGAGACTCAAGAGAATGTTGTCTATTCTCTCACCAATCTTATAAGCATAGAAAAATTCTCTTGGCATAGGGAGATCATGGCCCTTATTTCTTGTACTTAATTATTTTTTTGTTACTATGGATATATTTACAATGTATGATGTCAAGTGGGAGATTTTAAGGATTAATGTGTACCGTCAATTTCATAAATTCTATGTTAACTAATTTGTTATAATATCCTTGTGAAAGTGCCTCTAGGCACATAAGGTGTTCATAAGAAAATGGTTTATTTATATATTATGTACCTATAGTTTGTAAATACATTCATAAGGGATGAAGGATTCCATATACAAGAATAATTAATTACTTATGGAATAATTAATTTTCTCCTCAAGTTGAGTGCTTGGAAAGGAAGGAAAGGTGACTTTGTTATTCCATATAGTTGACTAATGGATTCTCCAAGTTGGGTTTTTTCTAAAAAGAGGGAAAAGATATCTATTGGCATGCTAGGGTGGATGACCTCTCACATTCCAAATGGAATTCCAAGGAGTGATATTTTTGGTTTTTTCAAGGATAATTTGGGTCCCATTTTTGTATGATTTGTACACCTCTTATTTTAGAAACTCCTAGTTGTATAATTCTTCCAAATTTCCTATAAATTGGAGCCTTGGGATGATGATAAGATATCATTTTCTTTCTTCTTAGAGTTGAAAAGTACATAGTATTGAAAATTAGAGACAAATAAAGAGTGAGGGAAGTTTGTTTCTTTTTAATATTGTTTTTGAAGATAATACATAGTTATATCCTCTCTTCTTTGTGCAATTTCTTCTCACAAGGGTTTTTCCATGTAAATATTACATAATGTGTTGTTTGTTGATTTCTTTTATTTTTTTATTCATTAATGGTATTATATAAATTAAGTTCTAGACATATAAGTGTATGGTAATTCATGAACAAGAAAACTAAATTTCACATTTATACACATATATATTTCCATATCATAGTAGTTTACTTTTTATTCCCAATAATCATCAAACCATTTCAATGCATCTATTATTAAATATAATTTAGCATGACTAAATCTTCATTTTAAATTAAGAGCATGAAAATAAAAATACACCTCAAGATTCTCAAACCACTGATAAAAAAATTTGTATCACATTTGAATGATAAAATCTCATCTCTTGGATTTCCTTCCTCTTGATGTTGCCTTGAAGAGTCAATTTTTTGTGGAAATATTCTTCTTGTATGAAGTTGTTCATTTTCTCTCCCATGATTTTTATTCCTCTATAAGGGTATCCATTCAACATGTTGTAGCCTCCATGAGATGATAGAGCAAAATCTTGACTTTTGTATTAAGAAGTTTTGATCCCTTATTAAGGTTTGACACTTCTTTATTTATGCTTATGTTTTTTTTGTATATTTTCACTTGAATATATTTCATAATACATAACTTCTCCCACTTATATATTTTTTTTACCTATAAATCAACCACAAGAAGATCCATAAGGGAAAAAACTAGGCTTGAATACTACTATATCGATAAACTATGATGGATATTTCATACACTAGTTACCAACTTATGAATTTATGAAAGAAAAATTATGAGATAAATATTTGATAAATTATTTTAAGTAGAATAAGTTTATTTTAGGAAACAAGAAAACATAAAATAGTAACAAAATAAGACATTGTTATAACATGGAAAAATCCATTATGGGTAAAAAATTCCAACAAAATTACGGAAAACCTCATTTATGCACTCCCAAAAGTATTAGTTACAATTTATATCACCCCAAGTAGACTAATTTAATGTATTGGAAACACGAGCTTGAAAAACTAATTCTAACAAACTATCTATAATTCTTTAACTTTTTGCTGGTCATAAACATGAACATTAAACTCTCACAAAGCTCCCAATATGTGGGCTATGAGATTCAAACAACTCCCAAATGATCAATAAAACACTCTAACATAGTATATGTAGGTTAAAAATATGTTTATAATCTAAAATAAATATCACAGAGAAGAGGAAGATTAAAATACTAAAATATAAAACACCAAAAGTCACTTTTTATTGCATTATCATTTATGCACTTGTTTTATTTTAGATATTTAAGACATTTATTTTTCCACATGGGATAATTATACACTCTTAATACTTCATACCAAAAGAACCCAAAAATATTTTAATTGGGTTTAAAATATTCCATACAAATGTTAGAGCAAATTGTGTGACTTTAGTAGCAATGTGCACTTTGGTAGCACTATGTGCTTCAACAATAGTTCAACAACAAACTTCCTAGAGGCATAGCTTGCTCATCTAGACTTGAAATTCAATGTTTTTTTTTAAAGAATGGAATTTTGATTGCATCATGAAAATTCTAAAATAATTAATATTTGATTAGATATTTGACTATTATTTTAGGCCTTATAATAATATTGTAAGTATAAAAAAGCCAGCCACTATCCAAAATCAATGTATCAGGACACAAAAAATTAATATCATTTATATAAAAGAAATGACCTCTTAAGTTCCAAACCACAATTCATAGTCAATTGTTTACTCACCAATTAAATGGTTATATATACAAGAGGACAATATGACATTCCAACCTTAGTTTTTCATCTAAGAAAGCCCATGTAGGAATAATTCTACTATCCTACAACTATACAAATGGATAAAAAAAACTCTATAGACCAACATGCACTTAAAACTAAAATCTAGGGTCCAAAATCACAAAAACCATGTGTGCTTTGTAGGACAACTATACCTTGGAGGTAGGCTAGGTAGAAAACCTATACCTTCCTACTTTTGTGTCTAGTGTAAGCATACCTTGTCTAATTTCCTAGAGGATGCAATTGTCTCATAGTATAAATTTTTAGAACTTAAAAAGCTAGATCTATTATTTAGGGTTGTTCACTCCCTATAAAAAACTTGAGTCCAAAAAAATAACACATAAAAGTGTAAAATATTGAAATAAAGGTCTCTTATGCCTCAACAACATAACAAAGAAACAATTCATACTAAAAAATTTACTAGACCTTCGTCCTAGTCTTAAATTTACTCTAGAGAAATCAATTTGATAATACATATTCTAGCTTAAATTACTTTCCCCAAACTTCAAATACATCCAAATTTGGAATCAAAACATACACATGTTTAATAATATTAAGATTAAATACATGTACAACTATAATTTCATGCTAGAATCTCTTGTTTGATTCAATTTGATCATTTCCCTCATAAACTCATAAATTCAATTATAGGGTTCTTATATCCATTTCTCTACAACAATATTTATATGATTTTAATGCAAACTCATAACTTTTGTATTTCAATTGACAAATCAAAGCTACATTAATTTCAATTCATTCAATTTTACATCAAATCAACTATAGACTAGAATCATATTAACTTTCTTAGGTTTTTATTCTCGAAACCTTAATATTTTCCATCAATGAAAATAATCACATTTTTTTACATAAGAATCATTCCCATTCAAGAAAGATTAAAAAATAAACTAACTCATTTTAATTCCCAATTTGAAGTATAATCTATACCATTCCATGATAATATGTCAGCCTCTTTAAAGTCCAAATTAACAATTGATGAAGAATGTTATAACCCTTAAAGCAAACCATTGAATCCTCAAAAAGAACTTACAAATATTCACATGCTTTCATTCAATCCTTTGTAAGTGTGTGAACTTTATCGAATAAAGATTATGTGTTATATTAAATTTTTCTTTTATAAAATCCTTATTACAAATAAATTAAACATACTAGGTAAGGAAATAACAAATTAATTTACTAACTCAATAGTTATAACTAAAATGTTATCATTTTTAATTGATGCACATAACTCTCTTAAGCAATTTCAATATTAATAGAATATTAAAATATATTTGAATAATTAATTCCTCAAAAAACTAATGATAGAGCAAGATTTTATTCCAAGTCAATAAATAATTAGGTTTGTTCAATTCTTTAATCAAAAACCATAAATTTAAACTTGTATGATAAATAATCTAAAATAAACCAACTTGCAAGATATTTTTAATTTTCCAAAGCTATTTATTCAAAACTAATTTTAAATAAGTTTATGAATTAAATTTAATAGAGGGTTTTCTACTCTTAAATTAATTAATCAAATCCTAGAAGTTAATCAACCAAGTGCAAATTTATTTCTACTTTTAATTTATTAGTTGTCTTAAATTAATTCATTCAAACAAAGTATTTACTTCACAAAATTAGAAGATAGGTTTATTTCGCTTCATGAACTAAACCTAGTTCACATTCCCTACTACTTTTTCTTATCAATAATACATCTTGGAATATACTTAGTAGCATTATTAGATAATAATTAATAGCAAAAACTATAACATTAAACCTAAGGCTAGAGTGGATTTTTTAAAATGGAGTGGATTAAGACCTACAATCTCATCATTTTATCCCCAAATATTAATGATTTTATTTAAATAAGAATGCAATGACTCAAAGAGATAAAATTATTTGTTGGCATCCCTTGCAATGTAATCTCCCTCAATAGGAATATTCAGCTACTATCATTGCCATGTTGCATGACAACTTCCTCAAGAGAAAAGGTCAAGCTTCTCCTTTGGATGGTCTAAGCAAATGGACCTAATTTCAATAGATGTGCAGGGAGGCTTTTTTGGTCAACTTGGATGAGGATGTTGTGGAAGAATATTTGTGCTTCCTTACAGAAGAACATGATGCTATTAGTGGGTTAAAATACTTGTCTAACAATTAATTATTCTACTAATATGTGTTGTTGGTTAGTTGTCAGTATATATTTTTATTATTTCTTCTTTTTGTTCTCCTTATTTTGTATAGTTTGGTCTCTTTTGTGCATATTTCAAGGCTTTGTAGGTTTTCAGTACCTCATTGTATAAGAGTTTGGACCCTTTCAAAAATCCACCTTTAATAATAATATAAAAAAAATAGCATTAATATTTTTCATAACTTGATCATTCAAAAGGATGATAAATTAAGAATGTTACACACTAACAAGTCCATTCACATCGAACACCTCCAATAATTAACTAGTTTATAAGAGGTGATTGGTTACCTCATTAAAATATTTAAATTTTATTTGAGAGAAATAAAATGATGTAGGATGTACCCAAGCTATTCTCATTAATGGTGTCCATTATTTCATATCTAATTTATCAAACTATACTAATGATAACACTTATAATAACTCAAGATTGGATATTAAGATATTAATGTAGTTTCTTGATGCAGAGTAGATTAGAAGGTGTCTAAACAATCACAATTCGACAAATTTTCCAATTCAATGGCCTAAACACAACAAACAAGAAGATTTTCTTCACAAATCACCTTTATGCCTTGTAGCACAACAAACTAGGTTTTTCAAGCATAATTTTTAAACAAAGCCTCAAACCCAAAAAAATAATCATTTTTCTAGATACCCTTTTCGAAGTTTCAAAACATATCAAAATTCCAGGGGTGGTTACTTCGGAACTCAACCCTCTAATTTTCATTGCTACACTTCTCACAAGGCCTAATTAGGCTTGCTCAACTAGGGGGTTATTGATTCTATATGCTCCAACCCTCAATCCTCTTCACCAACACTCCAAACACACCTTATGGGGTCTGAATAAGCTCACCAAATTGATTCCCACACCTTTCCAATGATTCTTAATCAAACCCTAGCCCCTATGCTCCTTATTTACCAAACAAACCTGAGGTTCCAGCCTAAGGCATCACCCAAATTGCTCAAAAACTTATTCTTTGCTCCTAAGACTTCATGAAATCAAACCCTACATATAAATCTTCCATTCCACCAAGTTATAGCATTTTCTACTAGGTGGAATGGCTTTTACAACATTTTTATTAGATTCAATACTCTAACTTAGGGTTTCAGGCTATTTGTAAACAAATTGCTCTAAAATACTTCAAACTTGATGAATTATCCTCAAACCAATTGCACCTGGAAGCTAACTCAATGTTTCATCACAAAAAATAAAACTCATAGCATGAAGGTATAGTACAGATCCGTACAAAGTCTAAGAACAAAGCAAAACGCTAGAAAAATGCAGGGAATTGGTAAAACTTTATTGCAAATAACTCCAAAAAGTTTCAACAACATTATTTTTGGCATCCCAAAGCCTTTTCAACCTCCATAAAATGGTTACAAACCAAATTTTAAATTCTGACCGACTTCTACATCATTTTACAAAAAAAGACTCTTCATATTCTCATTTTTTTCATTTTTGCAACATGACAACTTTTGCAAGAATTGACAACATTTAACAATCTAACTACCTATCACTCCTAGCGACCAAATTTGACTTCCAAAACATTAGGCATGGTCTTGAATGACCTTATTACCAACAAAAATGACTCAAAAACTTCAAATACTAACACTTAACAACTTTTTTGCATGAAGGCTTAGGTGCTCTACACCATACTCTCAAGAAAATTTGACTCAAGTCCCCTTGAGGATAGTGCTGCAACAATGGATTCCAGTAAATGTTCATGTAATCTTTTTCTCTACATGTGGCATCTCCATTTGGAAATCCCTTCCAATGAACCAAGTACTAAAAACATGAATTGTCTCTCATCTTTGACCGATTCTTCCTTTGAGAATGTTGTTCTTCACTTGATGGGTGATCTTCCACATGTGCTACATCTGAGAATATTGTCAAAGCTGCTTCTTCCCCTACAACCACACCTCCTTGTGCCTTGCAATGCACTGCCTTCTTCTTCACTCCCATTGTGTGCTCAGATTTTTCCACATGTTCTTGCAACTTACCCTTAATCTCCTTACCTTTGTTGCTCACTTTTTCCATCTTCTATGGTACACCTTTAACTGCTTCTTGATCAATCATGTTAACCTCTAGTCTAGAAGAACTAGAATGACCAATATCCCCTTTTGTAAGTAATGAGTGAAGCACTTCTCCAACCCTCATAGCAACATACCTTTTAAGCCAACCTTGAATCTGCAAAATCAATTCATCCTTGACCTTCAACTCAATATCATTTCCCTTCAAAATCATGCCATTCTTCATACCTGCTATCACAATGTATCCATGCTTAGTAGTGGTTGAAATTTCCATATTTTCCTCTTCATCTACCTTTATAAACTCTTTCCTACCTACCATCATCACATTAGTTTTCTTGGTTTGTTGTTTATCATCTTCTTTCAAGGGTGTCAAGGTATAAGTTATCCCATCCTTTTCTATCTCATAGGTATTCCTTCTCCCATCATACAAAGCATGCCTATCAAATTGCCAAAGCCTCCCTAGCAGCAAATGGCATACATCCATAGGTAACACATCACATAGAATTATGTCCTTATGCCCTCCTATATTGAACTTCACCCAAATTTTCTCATTTACCAAAACATGTTGATCCTCATTCAACCAAGAAACTTTATAAGGCGTATCATGTGGTATTCTAGGAAATTTTAGTTTCTCAACCATTTCAATGGACACCATATTATCAGTATTGCCTGAATCAACTACAACCTTACATATCTTACCCATGCACTTGCAAGCTGTCTTGAAGAGTGTTCTTCTTTATGATGGCTCCTTCTCTTTTGATGCTTTGATGAGATTCCTTCTTACCATTAGAGATTCACCAACCTCAGGAGTAGCATGCTGTGATGTTAAGCCCACACTTTCACAATCCTCTCCTTGAGTGATCCAATTTCTCCTTTCTCCATCAGTTGAAGTAGAAGCCTGTCCTTCATTACATTGCCAAGCTTGATGTCCAAACTTGTTACATTGATAGCACCTTCCTGTGAATCCTTGTGAACCTCTTCCTTGACCTCTAAATATTCCTCTAAAGCTTGTCCTACCACCTCTAAATCCATCTCTTTGATCTGCACCTATCACTCCTAGCGACCAAAATTGACTTCCAAAACATTAGACATGGTATTGAATGACCTTATTACCAAAAAAAATGACTCAACAACATCAAATACTAACACTTAACAACTTTTTTGCATGAAGGCTTAGGTGCCCTAGACCATTTCTTCTCTTTGTTCTCCATATCTCATGGAGTTTGGTCTATTTTTGTACAAATTTCAAGGTTTTGTAGTTTATTGGTGTTATATAAGGGTTTTGGCCCTTTCAAAAACCCACTTTTACTAATAATAACAAAAAATAATAACATTGGTATTTTTCACAATCTTATCATTCAAAAGGATCGTGAATTAAGGATGTTACACATTGATAGGTCCATTCACATTGAACACTCCAATAATGGACTAGTTTATAAGGGTTGAATATTGAGTACCTCATTAAGATATTTAAACATGCTCCAAGAGAAATAAAATTATGGAGGATGTACTCAAGCTATTCTCATTAATGGTGTTCATCATTCCATATCTGACTTATCAAACTATATCAATGATGACACTTGCAAGAACTCAACATTGAATATTGATAATCTAAAATGCATGCAATTCATAAGTAACTTGTCTTATATTAAATGGATGGGTGTGTGGTGTAATGGTAAGTTGTCAAAGTTTGGGCACCTAAAATTTGGTGTACAATTCATATAAAGATGGGGATGAGGTGCCTTAGTTGTGGCTTCCCCGTGTTGATCAAAATAGAAACAAAATCTTACAATAAAAATATGTCATTATGCTAGAAAATTTTCTTGATGCATAAATAAAAAAGATGTCATATATTTATTTTGTAATTATACTCCTACAACGATTATGCCTAGCTTTCTCCACATTTTTCTATGTTGTAGAGATTGAATGAGAGATGGTCTCTCCAGGCTATATTATAAACTTGGAATCATAGGTTAAAACCATTTAGAAAGAAATTTTAGAAACCACGCTTACTTAATTTTCTTAGTGTATACTTTACTAATGCTTACTACAAGGGACTCAATTGTTCTATCTAGGGGTTTCAAATCCCAAGCGTCCTTTCTACTATTACTTAGAGACCATTTAGCACTTGTTTAGGCTTTGTCTAAGAGCTTACTTTGCATGGACCTAGATTCATTACTTCTTCAAGCCTTTTCAACTAAGTCTTTATCATGGCACATTGTGCTTCTAGGAAATTTGCCCAAATTCTTAGCAAATTCACTAAATGTTGGCATATTTTCTAAGTGGAAATTTTATTCTCTATTTGTAAAAATTAAAACATCTATTTTTCTAAATTATTCTATTGATCAACATATTTTACCATATGTAAAATTAGCAAAAAATTATGTTCTTTTGTGAAATTAAGTCCAAGACAACAAAGTGGTTATAGAAGTTGCACATTTGCAATTGCTTCTTGATCGCTAGGGTAATACTCCTTACACTAAGGCAAGTGTTCTTCTTAATCTACCTCTTAGTGCTTGTGCACATTCTCCTTCAAGGGACCTATGAAGAGGGTACAATAATAACTCACTACATAGCATTCCAAGAGTCACTAGTTGATCTCTACCTCCTCAAATGGACCGCATTGGTTGCTCTTTGCCTCCCCAAGTGGCTTTCCTTTGAGTCCTTCAAATCATCATGTAGGTGGGGGCTTCCTTCCAAGCAAGATGGGAAATTTCCTTGCCTTACATTAACCATTTCACCTAATTACAAGACTATAGATGATAAGTAGTTTAAAGACCAACAATCCATTAAAGAAAAACTAATGTTATTATTGGATGAATTCCAATTCCAAATAAGAAAAACCTTCCAAACGGTAGCTAAATCTTGAACTTGATAATCCTCCACTTATTACTAGTTTTATTACTTTGATATACTAATATTATAATTATAATTACATCCACTTGAATTTATTTTTATATATCTACCGTGAAACTAAACTTTAAAATTTAAAATGTAATGTCAAACCACCCAACTTTTATGAGTAATATATTATACCCTATTTAAAAGAATAGATGAAAAGATGGCATACATGAGCATGAAATATGATGTGTTTGTTTGTCGTCTCTTTGACTAAGAGTCAAGTATTGAGAGATATCCATTTCATCAAAGTCATCAGGGGAACAATCCTGAACTCATCCCTTATATTATACCTCTAAAAATTTGAAAATAAGACTTATCACAGTTAATGCATCTTGAGGCTATCCGCCTTCTTTGCATAACACAAATATGACACATGATTGAATGAAGAGATTTTATTACAAACTAACTGGCCATACTGATTGACATACTGAATCTCTGCAAGCTTTTAAGATCTAAAACATTCGATGAGTTATAATATTCCATTTCTACAGTAAAAAAAAATTACAAGCAGTCATACGTATATACAGTAAACTATGTACCTGCAAAGAGCAGATTGAGGATACAAAGAATGATTTTGCTTCTCATCCTCTGCTCAACGAGCAGGAATCTGTCAGTAAATCGTTGATACTTTCTTGACCGAAAATTAAAAATTACACCGTTTCATCTATTAAAGAAAAGGGTCATCTTCTACTGCCCATGATCGCTTGTAGCGTCTGGAGAAACTGTTCAAGCGTGCACGGTAGCGTCAGATTGCCCTTGTGATGAAAGCCATAGACCTCCTCTGCCTCTTCCAGAAGATATGAGAAAAGAGGGTGATTCAAATACAAAACAGGTATTATAAATTTGGTGAGCTGAGAGCCCACACGCACTGCCACACAACCTCTGGGTACGCCATTTCCTGTTCTAGTCCCTGAACAATTACAAAGCCTGCAACTCATCGTAACCAGTTTGTTTTGCATTTCGCTGGCGCAGCATAAATTGCCCGGGCAGAAACAGAAGATCTTCTTGATCCTTAAAAAGGCTCCTTCCACCTCCATACCCAACTCACCTATATCAAAATTTTATAGGACACTGATGGACTAAAAGAATCCGGAGTATTTGGCTGAACACCAAAAATAGACAGATTTCTATTATGCGCTGCAATAGAATTGGAGAACAAGGGGCTCTAATGTGGCCGTTGATCTTGATGGCATATAAGATATTTGAGACGGTTGATACTCCGCGTTCAGTTCGCACGTTTGTTTTTGAAACAGTCGTTGGTAGTTATTGCAGGAGGAGGACGATAGAGCATGTGGGGGAGCTTCTGGCTCCTCAGTTTCTTCCCATGCTTACGTTAACGAATATACGGATGTATTGCACACAGTATTGAATGCTGAGCTTAAAATGAACAACAATCGAATAGGCGATTGCCAGTAGACTGTCCGTGAACCATGATGTTGTTTTTTCCGTGTCAGACAAAGATAAGGACGGGAGAATAAAACAGTGGGGACGTTTAATGGCGTGTGGAATGGAGGTTGCCACGAAGATGAGAGCACCACCGCAAAAACTCTAGATTTGGTGACCCTAAGATCAATTCTTTGTTTTTCCCTCGTCCTTCAATTAATTGAAAAGATGCGTTGATTCCATCAAATGGGCGGTTTACTTTATATTGTTGAGGTTGAGGTTTAGGTTGGGTTTGGGTTGAGGTTGGGGTTGAGGTTTGGTTTGGTTTTGATTGTATAATTTTTATTAGGACAGGTTGGGAAAGGGTCTTAATTTTTATGTAAAAGAGAGTTAAAAAATTATCAGATTTTAAATCTAAACATCAACAATATGAATTATTAGTTGGTCAGTAGATTAAACAAGATAACAAGTTTTAACACATAAAGAATAGAGAGAGTCAATGATAAAATCAAAATCAAAATAAAGAACTAGAACAACGAATCTCAATCCTTACTCATTGCCCTTTATGTATCATCTCAATTTGCCGCTCCAATAAATCTTTTCGTCTTGCTAATTCAATTTCTTCTTGGACACCTGCACCTCCTTATCTTACTATTGGTTTGGTTTTGATTGTATGTTTATTGTTTCTATTACTATTTTTTAATAAGAATATTTTCTCATATATATTGAGAGTTTTATAATATTTTATCAATTGTTAATTTTAATAATACATGTAAGTAGTTTGAGAGTTTCATATTAGTAAAATATTTTTGTTGATAGAGTCCTTTTTAAAAGCATACTCAAGAGCTAGGTTAATTCTAACTAGATCTCTCATGGGGTCCATGTGGAAACTGTTCAGAATTTCATCAAAGTTTTTCCTTTTTATACTTTTTGAGGTGAAATTTATGAAGGTTATTTTTAACACAACCGTGAGCATATGCATAGTTCCTTCTATTCTTCTTTCATGGACTTGAGACCTTGTTATCTCTGATGAGCATACCTTTTGAGTTATAGTATAGATTGAGTTTCTCAATGTCTCTTTGTCTCTCTAGCCTATTATTAATTGTATTGTAGCCTCTTTTAGTCATGGTGTATATGTTGAGCTAAATAAATTATATTCAACTTGCTCCTAATAATGGGTTTGTGTCAATATTGACCTATCGAAGAACCTAAAAGACTTTATTGACATCTAAAGTTGTGAGCATTGCCATACTCAAAGAGTCATTTATCTCAACTTGTCAAACAAACACTACAAGTGCCAACCCTTGAAACATAAAATTAGGAATTGTCCTTATAGGCACTAAAATGGTCATTTAACTCATCAACTCATTAAAATAACTCCTCCTTCCTTAATTAATCCACCTTCACCAATTAAATAATCTTTATTATTTAATTGAATTAAACAAAAATATTTTTCCACCAAATATGTAAATATATAGATCTAAATTATTTTCTCACAAATATTAAATAGATTCAAATAAATCCATTATCCTCAAATAATGAAATAAAAAAATTTACATTCAATTTAGTTAATTAATTAATCAATTTAGTTGACTCAATAAATTTAGGTAACTAGTTAATCAATCTAGTTGACAATCAATAAACTAATCAATCTAGTGTTAATCAATTTAGTTAACAATCAATAAACTAATCCAAATCATCAATCAACATGAAACAACTAGCTAATGATTGTCACCTCTCCACATCTAATCCACTATTGAAGTAGGAGTTAACTAGTGATCCAAGATCAAATCCTAGCCCTTCATCCATCTCAACAAAAATCTATAAATGTGAGATCAAATCCATCATTTACACATAGTCCTTGAATGTAAAGCCATGTTATAAAAAATGAGAAGCTTTCATGATTGCAAAGTTATGATGCTAGCAAGAGCACTTACATTCCATAGTTTCATCAACAAATCTTGAGCTTAACCGCACATTCTTGTGTGTAGGAAGGGGCTTCGATGAGAAATTCTTGTTTAGTTCTTTCACTTTTATTTTTTCTCTTATGCTCTAATTGAGGTAGTAATTGAATATAGAATATTAAAGGTAAAATAAATAAAAATGACAAAAAAAAGTCAAGGCACAAAATCAAATAAAAAAAAGTGATGGGAAAATAAATGATACCCAACTTATAGGTATGTGTGAATATATTCTATAGTGGTGCTCATAGATCATTGAACAAAATTATTCTTAGGTACTACCTTTAGAACCTTCAACTATACCTAATTTGAATTATCTATGTTCCAAAAGGTAACATCCAATTTATCTTCTTCTTGTTTTTTTGTTCTTTACTTAATTTTTCAATTACATATATTTATTCTTGATATTCCTTTTTGCTAGATAAACACATATGTTCAATGTGTAACATTAGGCACTTATCTTCAAGTACCCACTCTTTCTTTTGAACTATTGGTTGTGGTATAATGTAGGAATTTGATGTACATGCCATCTTTCTTTAATTTCTAAATAGTCTTATGTGCATGAAATTCAAGTGTTGATTTTAGTTTTACTTCTTTTGTACCCTTCTTTTGTTCATAGTTGATGTTTCATTTATTTTTCTTTGGTACATGGTTAATATGTTGCTCATAAGGATCATAAAAGGCATGTACATATCAAGATACTTGTGAGCATTAATCTTTGGTTGTGTAGCTTAAGGATCTTTTGGTTTTGGAAAATCTTTGTCCAACGATTTTTAAATCTTTTATAACATTGTATAGGAGTGAATTTGCACCCCTTATGCAAATTCCCCTTTTGCCTTTCTCCACTTTAAAAATCCAAGTTTGGAGGCTAAATTCCACATAAGTCCGCTGCCATCGCTCCACTTGGCTCCTGTTTTGAGTGTCAATGGAGGAATTTCTATTGGGGACGCCCACGTGGCGCACTTACATCCTTGGCAGATTCTTATGGTTGGAGCCTGCAGAGGCATTACACTTCTCATTGCTAATCGAATTATAACGCCCTCTTCGGCTGATCAACCCGAATATGGTTGTTTTCTTCATCTTTCCTTCAAATTCCATCATTTTATATGCATTTCAACTTCTTCACAACTTCTTTTGCATCCCTTCAAGCAATCTCTCACACAAGTTCAAGCAAATGTTCTAGTCTCCATTCCAGCATTCTAGCAGCACTTTTGCACTCCATAGCAGCAACAACATCACTCCATCAATTCAGTAGAACAAGTGTGGGACAACACCATTGTAGCAGAGGCTCAAGTACTCTCATTTTCTCCCCCATCAGCCTTGAGTTCTCTTTGTGAAGGTGATAAGCTTCCCACTTCTCTCCTCTATTACTTGGTTGAGTGAGCACATTTATTGTTTTGTAGTGTTTTAGTGTTCTTTACTTCATTTCCTTCTTTATCATACTTTTTCTCCATTGTTGCAAACTTGGTTGTCCGTGGAGGTGGAAACACCAAAGTGGGGGTCTGACTAAGGCAGCCCCTTAATAGTCCCAACCAAAACTTTCTCTTCTTTGTGTGCAAGTGGACATGCTTCTGGGAGCTAGCTGGCGAACAAATTCCTTTGTGAGATCATTCTTGCCACCCTAACTCTTGTGTATTTACTTTATCATATTAGAGCATATCTTGTTTATTTCATAGCGTTGTTTTGGCCCTTTGGAAGTAGTTAGCTAGGTTGTTAGTCTATTTTCTAGAGTTCAACCTCGTCTCTTTAGTCCTCTGGTCATATGGATTCTTGCGCACTTGAGAGATGCCAGCGTTCCGCGCTTTCGTCCTCAGTTAGAGAGCTTCCTGAGGTGTAGTGTTGAACTCGAAAACTAGCTCACCTAGCCCCATTTGGTGTTTCAGGTCTGTAGAGTGATTGAAGGACCTTATAGTCCTCATCATTTTTTCCCCACATTTCCTAACACCCCGTTAAGTTGAGGTAAGTTAGGGTAGCATTCCACTCTTGGCTCTCCGTGACTTGGGGCCTTGAACATGGTTGGTCCCTCTCTCTTACATTTTTGGTGAACCCAATGTGAACCATTTTGGTTCCATTTTGCGATATTGATAATTCCTTTCCTCGTACTCTAGGAGTGTTGTGGGTGTGAGTATTGTAAGGTTGTCGCCTTACAGCCCAACCTACGACCCCTAGTTGACGTAGTTGGAAGGTTCTGAAGGTGTTGCGTAACGAAACCTTAATTGGGTCATTGTCTTATCCTTTGGGGGACTCCATGAGAGTATCATCTAGTGTGCATAACGGCCTCCTTCCTACATCAACCTATCCCTTTTGTGCAACCTGTGGACAATGGTATTGGTATAACCTTCACTTCATAGGGCTTGTCAATGGGTTTTAATAGGGAACCATCTCCTCTTTGCATCCCTGCAAGGATCAATGGAAATATCGTAGTGGGTGTTCTCATTGATCCGATGTCACAAGTAAACATCATAATCAAGGGATCATCGTAATTAAATTTTTACATAAATATGGGTATGATGCACCTGTGAGCACCATCTACACACATGATGGGATTTCTATACCCCCTTTGGGTAGTATTGTCTTGTCGGTCTTTGTTGGACCTAAATCCGTGAAGCTCCTATTTGACATTATCTCGGGGTCTAAACTCTTTAGAGAGAAGTTGTGTATCCCTTGGTTAGTAGCTATGAACACGATACCCTCAATCGTGCATAAATGTTTAAAATTTATCCACAAGGGTTTTGTGCATGTAATTCACGACACTGGTTATAAACCACCAGTTGCTCGTGGTAGTTACTTCTTGGACTACTCTTGGCCTGCACCCATTGGTCCTCTCCCACCTAGGACGGACCTCCTACATCAAACATATCAAAATTATAAGAAAGGGTGCTTGAGGCCGAAAGTGAGATACCCTCTATCGCCTTATGTTATTTCACATAAGGCTTGCTTAAAATTTAACAGTGATGCGGCTAAGGAACGTAGGAGGGAAGAAGAGAAGTGGTCCTGAGATCCTCCTACTTCCTCTTTTGTTGGTCAGTCTAATGCTTCTTCTCGCTCTATTGTGGTGCCATCAGATTCGGTTTCATGCTTGCGGGAGAATCCTATGGTGTCTGCTTGGCGAAAGCCCAAGCATCCCATGTTCGAACTTCTTGTTCTACCCGTGGAGCCTATACCCATTTGATATAGCAGGAAGAAGGCCTCCCATAGAGAGTCCTCTTTGTCTTGACCTCAACAGCCTCCTACCTCTCCTGCTCGTAAAGTAGTGAACAGGAAGACGCCTGCTACCGAGGCACTTGAGTCGACTCCCCTCACTACTTCTCAACCTGCTCCTCCTACTCCCATTTAGGAATCCATTCCTCTGCTAGAGATGGTTGTAGTGGACATTCCCATGGTTGAGTAGGATCTTTTCGTCCCTTTGCAGCCTCCAACCTCCAGTTCAAAGAGTCATAGAAACTGCCTTGCACACAAGCACAAGCACCAGCGAAAGGCTCTTTTGGCTAAGCAGGCCACCTCACAGAGGAAGGAATAAGAGACGACCACCCCTACTTCAGGGACTTTAGAAATGTCTTCCTCTCCCCTTCCCTCTACTTCCCTTAAATCTAGTTCCACGTTGCTTCCAGCTTTCGCTGCAAGTACAAATGCGCCTAACCCCAAGGGGGTACAGGCGTTCATTGCTCCTTCGATGGAGTCACCTTTGCTAATGTCCATTTTGGATGTCCTACCTTTCCCAAAGCCCATGGATATGGCTAACACCTCGGTTGTATCTATTGTGGGTTCTTTCCTCCTCTTCCTCTCGCAGACCTCTAGCCTTATCTCAGGAGTTCACCGATGAAGCAAAAGGTGAGGTGGTCCTTCCTCATAATGAAGGATATGAGAAGAGCCCACCTTCTCCAAAGGTGGCCCCACACCGACTTCCTTAGCTTTTTGTCCTAGTGACGGTAAACTGGGCCTCTGTCTCTAGAAGTTCGGCTACTCACTCCCAAGAGCCATGAAAGCCTAGCAAGGAATCTCCATCTGTACCGCCTCGGGCTCATCAAGTTAAACACAACACTTCAGAGGGTATATTTAACTCCTCAGGATGAATTTCTTGGCCTTATCAACACCTCCAAAATCAAGGACTTAGCTCCATTACATTCTACAAAGAAGACCTTGTGGGGCTCTCTCTTCCCTTAGCCCTTGTTAGGGAGGCCTGATGTTCTCCCTCTTAACATCCCACCATCAAAGAGGATCATCCCTCCTTCCCCCATGATGATCTAGAGTTGGAAGCTGATGACCTCTCTTAGTCAATCGCTGTTAGAGGAGGCCTATTCTGATCTTTAGATTAGGTGTGTGTGTCACTGCAGTGTTTTGTGATGTGTTCCCCTGATCATGCTATGTGTGTCCTGATAACTCTCTCGGCTTCACCCCCGGCCAAGTACTGATATAGGTGGTTTTTTGTGGTCGTAAACCTTCCTCTATTTTATAGTCATTCTTCCATATTTGTGCCATGGTAAATTAGGACTATGCAAAGCTGCTGGGGGCATTTAGGCTTCCTCCATGTTGACCCACTTTTATTTTTCATTTTGTTTTCATGCATTTTCACATGGTCTTAATATAGTAGAGGGTCGATGACACCATTTTATATACCTATTACTATGTACATATAATATTTATGAGTGCCCCACTTTAAAACATCGTGCAAACTGTGTCTCTTCGCTTTGTGTTTGTTCCCTTTTTCTCCTTTTATCTTTTCTCTCTTATTTTCTTGAGTTGTCCCTCTCATGTGTGACAATGTTGCTTCTACAACATTTCAATTTTCAAAAAATGCATTCGTCGCCAATGAATATTTTCTCAAAAATATTCGCAAACCTTTCTTTAGAATTGCATTCTCAACTTGGAACCCCAATGGAACATGTTTCCTTCATCATGGGTTCATAAAGAAAGAACTTGAAAACCTTCCTCCAATTCAAGAATAGCTTTGACCTTCCCCTCGTGTGGGGGCATGTTCTTCCTTTTGAATTCCTTGATGAAGTGGACATCTTTCAAAAGAATCCCTTGATGATGGATCAATTTGAAAAATCTGCTCTCGAATCGTGTGTCCCTTGAGTGGACCCATTCTTCACGATGGGTTCTCGAGGGACCCCTTTGAGAGTCTTCCAAATTGTCAATGGCCTAAATAATTGTCCACTTAATTGCCTATGTGGTTGCTTTTTGACTCTATGAAATACGCTTTCCTAGGTTTCCTCCATGCGAGAGATCTTGGGGGATACCTCCTTGTAGGTCTAAGAACCTATAGGGCGCTTCCTTTGAGCTTCCTCCATGCAAGAGATCTTGGGGGTGGCTCCCCTATAGATCTACGGGTCTGTAGGGAACTTTCTTGGGTTTCCTTCATGCGAGAGATCTTGAAGGACACCTTCCCTACAAGTCTATGAGTCTGTAGGGAACTTTCTTAGGTCTACTTTATGTGAGATCTTGAAGGACACCTCCCCTACATATTTGCTGGTCTGTAGGGCACTTTTCTGGCTTCCTCAATGTGAGAGATCATGGGGGACTCTTCCTTGCAGATCTACGAGTTTGTAAGGCACTTTTCTGGGTATCCTCCATGTGAGAGTTCTTGGAGGACACTTTCCTTGTAGGTATGCAGGCCTGTAAGATGCTTTCTTTCTTCAGCTTCACGATTCTGCGGGACTATGAAGTCCTCTTCATGTCCTACACTCTCGAGTTCACCAGATCATGGTTTTCTTCCTCGATGATTCATGTATATATTTCTAACCCTACTATTCTTTGATCTATTTTACCGAAGCACTCATCAGTATTCGTGCTCGCTAAAGTGGGGGGAAAATGTATAGGAGTGAATTTGCACCCCTTATGCAAATTTCCCTTTTTCCTTTCTCCACTTTAGAAAACTAAGTTTGGAGGCTAAATTCCACATAAGCCCGTTGCCCTCGCTCCACTTGGCACTTGTTTTGAGTGTCAATGGAGGAATTTCTGCCGGAGACGTATGCATGACATGCAGGCATCCGTGTGACACACAGATGTCTATGCAGTGCACTTACATCCTTGGAAAATTCCTGCACTAAGAGCCTGTAGAGGCATTACACTTCTCATTAGTAGTCGACTTGTAATTCCCTCTTCAGCCAACTGACCCGAATATGGTCATTTTCTTCATCTTTCCTTCAAATTCCCTCCTTCTACATGTATTTCAACTTCTTCACAACTTCTTTTGCATCACTTCAAGCAATCTCTCACACAAGTTCAAGCATTCTAGTCTCCATTCTAGCATTCTAGCAGCACTTTTGCACTCCATAGTAGCAACAACATCACTCCATCAATTTAATAGAGCAAGTGTGGGATAAAACCATTGTAGCAGAGGCTCGAGTACTCTCATTTTCTCCCCCATTAGCCTTGAGTGCTCTTGGTGGAGGTGGTAAGCTTCCCACTCCTCTCCTCTATTACTTGGTTGAGTGAGCACATTTACTGTTTTGTAGTATTTTAGTGTTCCTTACTTCATTTCCTTCTTTATCATACTTTTTCTCCATCGTTGCAAGCTTGGTTTTCCATGGAGGTGGAAACACTAAAGAAGGGCTCTGACTAAGGCAAACCCCTTAATAGCCCCAACCAAATTTTCCTCTTCTTTGTGTGCAAGTGGACATGCTTCTAGGAGCTAGCTGGCGAACAAATTCCTTTGTGAGATCATTCTTGCCTCCTAACTCTTGTGTATTTACTTTATCATATTAGAGAATATCTTGTTTACTTCATAGTGTTGTTTTGGCCCTTTGGAAGTAGTTAGTTGGGTCGTTAGTCTGTTTTCTAGAGTTCAACCTTGTCTTTTTAGTCCTCTAGTTGTACGAACACCAGCACACTTGAAAGACCAGCGCATCACGTTGTCATCCCAGGACCACACTTTCTTCCTCGGATAGAGAGCTTCCTAAGGCATAGTGTTGAACTCGAAAACCGGCTCACCTAGCCCCATTCGGTATTTCGGGTCTATATAGTGATATAAGGACCTTATAGTCCTCATCATTTTCATCCCGCATTTCCTAACACCCCGTTAAGCTGAGGTAAGTTAGGGCAGCCTTCTGCTCTTAGCTCTCCATGACCTGGGGTCTTGAACGTGGTTGGTCCCCCTCTCTTACAAACATCAATATGCATCTTGTATAAATCATTTATAAGATCAATTCATTCATAAGATAAACCTTGTGATGTTTTCACAAATGTGTTAAATATAAAACGATTGACATTAACTATTGGATTGTAATGAACCCTTTCAATTTTAACCACTTTTCTTCATCATGATATCTTAAGTCTTACACCAAATCCATCAAAAAGAGATATCATAGAAAATAAAATAGCTAACTATTTAGATCGAACTCTTAATTATATAGTGATGCATCTCAATCATTAATTAACATACAGTTTTGTGTGTAATTAGGTACCTTTTAACTTTGTGATAGTTGCAAAGTGTTTGGTCATTATATGTTTTAGGAAGTGGTTTGTGGAATCCAGAATACCAAGGAAGAACGAAGAAAAAGATTATGTGGCACGACCATAGCTCTAACAAGAGATACTGCATGTCCAGTTGCCCCATTGCCGTTTAACTTTGCAATGAATAATCCTTCCCATATTGTTGCGAAGCAAGTAAAAATAGCATTCTGAATCTTGTAAGAACAACTCCACACCATACAGGGATTCTGAAAAGCATATTAAGGAAAATATTGTTCCAATCTCTTCTAGAATAACACATACCACAATAGCGATTTCAACAATCCCCACGATACAAAATTTATTTTCCTTGGATATTCAGATCTTCACTCCTGTCACAACTCCAAAATTGGCCGCCAAGGACTGGATCATTAGAATCATCCCAAACTCTCATCCTTTGAATTAACTATCCCAAAAATAAGAGTCATTGCTTCATTTGTAGCTATATGCACAGAGAACTTCTAATAAGCTTCTGAATGTAAAAAATTGCACAGATTCTTATCATCCTCCCTTCCTTCATAGATACATTATGTTGTATCTTACGGTTAGACTACTTGTTAAACTTGTGTTCTCCATTCTTCAACTAAAATAGATCCGGCTTGGTCACATAATTTCTTACACCTCCACCTTTGACAACATCTTACAGTCTAAGAGCTACTCAATCTGTCTATTCGGACCACCATGAGAAGACATCTCCAACCTGCTCATAATTCTTTAATGCAAAGATATACTTCAATACCCACAGCACTGGATCTCCAAATGGATCAATTTGAACAGAATACCATTATTGGCTTCCAAGGCATTCTATGATTGAAAGGCTCTTGTGCCATGGAAGGCAAAAATCTGAGCCACTTAGATGAATGGGGGAGATGCCCAATTGATATCC
>VDFB02298997.1:0-57022 GCA_007258455.2 Sequoia sempervirens | reverse complement strand
ATCATTGCATTTCATTTTCACTTATCATTTCATATCATTACATTTATCATTTCATATCATTTTCACTTATCATTTCATTTCATTTATCATTGCATTTCATTTTCACTTATCATTTCATATCATTACATTTATCATTTCATATCATTTTCATTTATCATCATCATTTCATTCCATTTTATCATTATCATTTTATCATCATGCCATTACATTTCATTAAATCATACATTTCATCCCATTATTTATCCTATCTTGCACTCATCTATCATTTATCTATCATGACATTTTTCCCATAAACATTTGACTCATTTCACATATCATTTCTTTTCCTAAATCATATACATACTACAAATTCATGATGCATCTCATAAACATAATCATACATTTTTCACCACATCTATTTCTTGCATTTGAAAAATCCAAAAAAAAACATTCCACGTATACATTACATTTCCACATCATTTTTTTCATAAACATATCATATATCTCCATGCACACTCTCCTAATCAAACATCCTAGGTCATCCGCTTGCATGACATGATTAGTACACATCACAAATCAATTCATCACATGAATCATCCTGCATATCATGTTAGTCATCAAATCAATATAATGCATATCAAAATCCATACTACATCATACATAAATACATGTATATCACATCATCACATCAAACACACACATCATCAAAACTCATTGCCGCTACATATCATCCCTCATCAAAAAAAAAAAACATACAAATGTCCAATGTCCAATGAAACTAAACAATATAGAGAGATACATGAGATATGATAAAAAACAATGTACATGCTCCAAAAAATGATATACATCAATAATACTGCATCAATAACTCAAGGCTGGCTAGTGGACCCTCCTGATGGAGCTGGTCTCGAGGATGATGGCCTGCCACTACCCCCTACATCAGGATCTTGTTGCGACCCTGTGACCCCTCTGTTGTGTGTCATTGTCCACGATCTACTCCTGGTCCTACTATGGGACCAAGGGTAAGGCTCTCTACGGTCGGGAGGACACAACTCCTCATACCTAACCTGGTAGTACTCGACCTCCCTAGCAATCTCAAATCCCTCTGCATTGGCCTCTCGCAAGGATGCACTCTCACTGGTGCCCATGAGTCTCTGTGCCACACCCTTTACCTCCACTGCCCTCTGTCTGAAAGAATCCCTCTTTGTTATCAACTGGGCTACTTGTGGGCCTGGGGCAGGCGGAGGTTCCTGTGATTGTGCCTGTGTCTGCGCAAGCTATGCCTATAACTATACTACCAAACTCTGAGCCTGAGCCAACTGGCTCTACAATTGCGCCTGCTACCCCTGAAGTGTGTTTGTACTTGGGCCTGTAGCGTATCTATCTGCGCCTGCTGCATTGTAGAGGAGACCCTGATCACCATCTGCCGTCCGGTATCACTACTCATCCTCTGCATGACCTGAGCATTGCCCAAGATATTCATCCTCTGCCTCACTAGCCTTTGCTCCTCCCCTCCACCATCTTCGTCATCATCCCCATCGCCATCATCTGAGCTCTCCTCTCCATCTCCACTCTCCTCATCTCCACTATCCTCCTCCTCTCCTCCACCAACTGCCTACTCCCCACCTGCCACATCCTCCTGTCTCCTAACCCCTGGCTGCAGTGCCACCAAAATGGGCGCCGACTCATCTAGACATGTGAACCGCGGAAATGGGTGTGTGCGATAATAAACAGAGTACTCCTCAAACATACCTACATCAACAATATCGAGCCTGCCATCCCATACCTCACGTTGTAAAGTTGTATACTCTATATATGCAACTTTATAAGAAATACAGGGCCCCCATCCAGGCTCATCCTTGCATCGTCCATAGTGCGCAACACCCTGAGGCATCCCCTGTGTGAATCTGAACTGTCTATGTACTCGCAATGCTAAAAATATCTCTATAATGAATGGGGTCTGACCTATCAGAAACCAGGGTATACATACAAACAACATCTCCAAATGATCTGTGTCCCACGCATCACAATCCGTGTATGGCCTCCATATCACTAAATCCATATCATTTAGGGTCTGTCTCCAGTACTCCAACTTGCCCAACTTGGGCTAGACAAGTGAAATAGAATATGCATACACGTATGGCCTGCCTGGTGGCCTAGCTCTGGGACAAAGTGGTCTCGTAATCGCAATATGTTCCCATGCCCAGATCTGGAGCAGGGTAACACCACAAGACAAGCTAGTTGATCCTATGTATACCACCTAGTGCAAGTCATGATATAAACGTGCCAACATACAACTCCCCTAGGCATATCTCCGCGGCTTCCCTGGATCATCTACTCAATGATCCTCCCCCACCCAACTGATATTCCCTTTGACTGGCGGTCCAGACAAAGGAAGCCTCCAATAAATGCACCCAAAAACTGTAGGTAAGGCTAGATATCCCCTAAAATTTTCCCATGGCACCCAATACCCTGCTATCTGCACATCCCCAAACACCCTCTTGAGTGCATATGTACCACCTAACTCCTTGTGGTCATAGAACACAAGGGAACCTATCATTGGGATCCCCAAAATCCTATATACGTCCTATGGGGTCACCGTCATCTCACCCGTTGGCAAATGAAAAGTATTATGCTCAGAATGCTATCTCTCTGCTAGCGTGGTCAATAGTCCCCTATTGACCCGAATAGGAGGCATAGACAACAATGGTCCCAACCCATATCCAACTATCAACTGTACATCTGTAGGTGTGAGATCTCGTATCTGATCCCAACCTATAGGGAAGCGCTCTCTAATCTGGAGGTTTTTGAAAACCTCCTATTTTTGGTCATCACAAGGACAATCAATCAGACTCATATCATTGACTCATATCAAAGCAATCTATCTAATTCACATCATACATATCAATGACCCATATCAAATGACCCATATCAATCAAATTCATATCAAGTGACACATATCAGACTCATATCAAGTGCTTCATATCACGTGAACCACATTAAGTGTTCTATCTAAGGGACTCATATCATGAAATCAATGCAAAATCTATCTACCTGAATATCAAATCAATCTACTCTTATCATCATTTACTATTTCTTTTTCTTTTTCAAGAAAGAAAATTTATCAACAATCAAATCATCATCCTATTTGTACTTTAGTCACAAATGCAAATATGTTTTCAATCACATCATCTACTATTTGTTTTCTATCGCAGAAAGCAAATTTATCAGAAGTCATATCAATCATCTACTCTTTGTTTTCTAAAAGCAAAGTTATCAAGCAAAATGTAATCAATCATTCTACTCTTTGGAAACAAATTTATCAGCTATCTACTCTTTACTTTCTATTTTTGGAAACAAAGTTATCAATTCATTTATCAGATTTGCTATCATTTCTATCCATATCAATATGATGACAAGACAATTTATCTATCTATTGACCAAAGAAGCAATAATACATCATCATTTTCATCATACAGTGCATTCTGCCTAAATTTTCCTAGATGCGCTAATCTGTGACCTAAAAGCGCTAAAACCCTATATGCGCTGAAGTTTCCCCCTGATGTGCTAAAACTCTAGATGCCCCATTTTGTGCCCTGAAAATGCTAAATCAAACCCTGAATGCGCTATTTCCCTATATGCGCTAAATCCCTCATCGAATGCGCCATTTCATCTACCCGATGCGCAAAAGCCCTAAAAGTGCTAATCTATTTCCTATATGAGCTAAAGTGCCCATTTCCCACCAAAATCCTATAAGTGCTACTTTGTGTATCGTATGTGCTAAACTGCTTCCTACCTAGCAAAGCTAAATCACACCCTATATGCGCTAAAGGAAACATCGTAAGCACTACTTTATTTCCTAAATGCACTAAAACAGACTGCTAAACCCTAAATCCGTGCCAAAATGTCTCAAAATTTGACTGAAATCAAAAAATTTCAAAAGCAAAGAGGGTTGAATCGACTCACCGGTGGTCCATACGCGGCTGGTCTCTAGTATCAACGGGCTTGCTCAAATCTATGCTTGTGATAAGGAATCCCCATCTTTCCAAGTCACCGACAGAGCACAAAATCAGTAAAGTCAAAAGGTGAAAATGACTTTCCCTTTTTACCCTTTTACTTTTAAAGGTCAAACAAGGTGGGTTTTTGGTGGCATTTTGTTTTTATTTTTTTTAATCTTTTTATCAAACTCTAACCTTATTTTCAAACTGGGGCATCTTTTAATCAATTATCGGGAGCTAAATCACCGCGTCCCTCTCATCATCCAAATTTCATCACCAACTCAACATTTTTCTCATCATCAGTGATTTATCTCTCGAGGGGGCATCATCGATATCAGGCACGTTTTCTAATCAAGGGCAAAATCAAACAACAAAATCTTTTAAAGCAAGAACATTTTCTTTGAAGCAATGCGTTTCACACATCACTTCAAAGAGGGGAAACATGTATATGCATAAAATTGGTCATGTCTAATTAATCCTGGCACTTAATTAAATATTTATTATTTAATTAATCTCTCTAAAAAGTCCTCTACATATGATTAAATTTAATTAATTTAATTATATTGTTCATTCACTTTATTCTTCCGCCATAATTAAATAAATCAACTTTATTTAATTATTTCACATTCATATGTCTACTTGATTAATTAAATAAATACCCTTTATTTATTTTAATTAATTATCACCTTTTGAATTTAATTAAGTCTTTTGATTTAATTAAATTTAAATATTTCCTTTCTCCTATTCAAACCTTTCTTCTAATTAATTAAATATTTTATTTAATTAATTTCATTTACATGTCATTTTCTAAAAAATTAATTAAATATCTTTATTTAATTAAATACCCTTCATATCTTTTCAAAGCATAATTAAATATTTTATTTAGTTATGAAATCTTCCATTTTCTTCAAATCTTAATTAAATATTTAATTTAATTAAGAAAAATCTCCATGTCACCCATAAATAAATAACTGAATTTATAATTCATTATTTATCTTCAAAATCTTTCCAAAATCTCACAAAAAGATGATTTTTACAATTCACCTTTATCCTCTCATCTTATCTCTTCTACGAAAAAGGAAACAAACCTTTCTTTTTGGTTTTCTTCTATTTTTCTCTCCAGTCTTATCCATCTTCGACCATTCGATCTGCCAAGAATTTTCACAACTGTTGATCACATCAACCAATCAAAATCTTTCGAAAACTTTATAAATACCCCTATGAATCCAAGCATTGGTTACACACACACAGACAAACACCGACATACACACACACATTGGCTATTAGTTGCATTCTAGCATTTCTAGCATCTTAGCATTGTTATTATCATCTTTAGTTTTCATAATTTTGTAATCTTTCATTCTAGCAATCATGTCTAGTTTAAGCATACATTCATCTTCAAATCTCGTTCTCTAGGAAGATTGTTTGTTGAGCCTAGCACAAAATCTGAGAGCAAGCTGGAATCGACAAAACACTGGAGATAGAGAACGATAGGACGACATCAAAGACAGAAGACTGAGTTTGCATTCCTTTTCATTTGATTTTTTGTTTTGATATAATGTCTTATTAGTGTGTTTGATTTATTGTTTTTACATATTGATACACCTAAAAATCGGTCACACAGAAAGCATCAAGTTGCAAAATCATAAGAGCAGAGTTGCAACCAAAAGTGCTGAAAAATTTGCAAATGTGTCATTGTAACACTTTAGAAGCGTCACTATGACACAGAGGTAAGGTTTTGCAAGTTCAAACTAAATATTTCTAAGGTTCTAGACTTTTCTGACTGTTTTGAGGACTAATTTCAAAAAAATTGATCTAGAAAGAGATAAAATACAACAAATAATATCATGTAGGACCGACTCCAAGGTTTTTAAGGATAAATTCATGAGCCTTCTTCAACAAGAGAACACTGTTTCATGCCATTGGTACTTGAACAATGAATACATGCCAAAAATACACAACCTAGCTAATAGTAAAAAGGTGTGCCAACTTAGGATAAGTCCATCTGTCAAAGCAAATACCACCACAATGAGTGGGTGACTAGAGTATACAGAGGTCATGTACCACCTCCACACCTCTCACCTTGAAAGGACAAGGTCCTAATCAAGGAATATCAGTCACCTCAACAAGGGGAAATACATGATGAGTGACTTCACATATGATATTATACGTTGCATTATCCCAAGCTAACAGTTGATGATCTTAAAGACTACTAATAAACAAGGTTCATAGTGGGGGATCTGTGAACAGTGAACCCATTTGAGGATGCTTGAGTCGAGAGGGGTCTCCCCTCTCCTCCTCACCTATACATGTCTTGGCAGATCGAGGGTCGCGAGGATTAGCTTATAGGACGTTGGTCACACCTTGGGGTACAACTTTCATTCTCCCCCTTTATATACCTCGCCCAAAAACATGGTTGAGGTTGACCTTTAGGTGATGAAATCCCCAAGCAAGCCTCATATTGAATTAAACGGAAATGATGTTGTTTCTGATTCCCAAGATCATTCTTAAGAGTTGCGAGGGAAGAGCATACACAAACAATCACTCCTCGGGTATACAAACAAATAGAAAACTAATGGTGTTTTTGATCTCCAAGATCACATGTAGAAAAAGGAGAGAGAATACACACCACTAACCTACCAAACATGACAAAAAAGTTCTTTTTAATACCCAAATCCACATGTAAAAGTTATATTATTCAATTTTAAAAACTCAAGTCAAAATGTGTAATTTGTATTGTTCAACTTTAAAACGCAAATCAAAATGTGAAAATTTTAAATTATTCAATTTTAAAACCAAAATCGAAATGTGAAATTTGTTTGAAAGAAATCTTGCATGAAGACTTGTTAGTAGTTTGTTTGTTTCTTGTCTTCTCCCAATGTATGCCACAAGTTGCACAAGTGTGTTAGTTCCAAGAGAACTTCACAAAATGTTAGGGTTAGTCTGAAACAAAATTCACGAAAATAGAATCAAGTATGCTACTATAACAACAAAAAGCTTCATTAGAACTAAAACAAACGCGTCGATATAACTCAAAAGTGTCAACGTGTCTGTGTAGAAGCATCAAATCGTAACAAAATCATTGAGTCACAATAAAAGCATCGTTGCAACCTATGTAGTGACAAAAAACATAGAAGCATCATAAAATAAGTGTTGATAGATAGACAAAGCACCACTTTACAAATCAATAGCGTAGATGCATGACAAAAGCATCATTGCACAAAAAATAGAAGTGTTGATCTATTGTAGAAATGTCACTGTAACCTATAAGTCATAAAAAACTTCAAGAAATATCAAATCAGGGACGTGGGTCTCATCGAGATGGCCAAAATATTGTAGTTGAATAATGGGTATTGATTAGAAGATGCAACTAAAAAATTAGGGTTAGAAAATATCAAAAAACCCACAAAGGAAAGATCAATTAAATCTATACTCAATGAAGTTAAATGCAATTGAATAAATGAATAAACAAAAATAAAGATTAAAAATCAAATTAAGATTAATTACTCAAAGAAAACCAAGCAAAACTAGTACTCCAATGGAGAATTATGCCAATTTAGGATGTGGATTACTCAAATTGTGCATAACCAATGTTGCAGAAGCTTTGATGATGATCTTGACTCCTAATTATGATACTCAAATGCTCAAGAATATTCTCAAAAAGGTCATAAATTCTTTATGAGAATTGTGAATGATTTTTATGAGGAGGATGGTTGTTTTATAGAATTCTAGGATATTCGATCAACAGTGGAGATTGAAGATAAACATCAACGGTTCAAATTAGATCAAGAGATCAATGGTTGAAATTGAATGAGAGATTTAGTTAATTGAAAATATCTCTGTATTTCATGGAAATTAGTTTAGGACATTTTTGAGGGAAGATATTTTGAAAAAAGGAATATTCCCTTTTTTTAAATGGAACATGCCATGTGCAAGTTGGAGGAAATTAGTAATTAAATAATTAAAAAGATGATTTAATTGTGAGGTGAGAGGAAATTAGGATTTAATTAAATAATTAAAAATTATTTAATCATTTGTAAGAGGGAAATTAATATTTAATTAAATAATTCAAGATTATTTAATCAAAGAGGGAGATAGAAATTTGAATTTAATTAAATAATTCAAAATTATTTACTTGATGTGAAAAGAGTGAAATCTGATGAATTAATCAAATAATATCAATTATTTAATTAATAGAGGAAAAAATAATGAATTTAATCAAATAATTATAAATTATTTAATTAAATTGAGGAATCAAGAGATAATGAGGAAAATGATGGAAATTAGCGAATTACGAATGTGTGATGCACTTAGACAATTTTAGGTGTCTACAATGCCTAAACCCCCCTTACAAAGCTAAGACCTAACTAAATCTACCACATATCTTTAAAAAAATTGTTTTTCTTATAGCATATTTCTTGGTGTATTTATTTTCTTCGCAAGTTTTATTTAATGCTTTGATTTCTTCTCTACTACTTTACCAGGGTCTTGATAATGGAACCAATTTTAGCAACAAAAGTGGGAACATAGATTGGAGTTATGAGCCTTGGAAATCTTAACTGTTGTGTTTATACCATAATGATAGTAGTAGGAGAATAATCAAAGGTTATGTGATATAAAATAATAATATGTGATACAAATATTAAGCATGCATCATAAGTTAAACATAAATATACACCATAGGGGAGAGGGCCCAGTAGTCGTGCACCCTAACTTCGCGCTTCTAATTATCCTACGTCGAAATTTCAAATCACTCCCAATTTTTTACAGCAGCTTACTTGGCAAGTTCTCTGCTTATAACTAAGGTTTCAGGGCCACATCATCAAATATGATGCCACATCAGCATGCGTTTTTGTCAAGGTGTCCAAAAAGGCCCCAAAAATAGTGAGACAATTCTCGTGCATTACATCATGAGTAGTTGAGCACTGATGTGGTATCACATGATTGGTTGCTTTTTAGATCAAAAGCATACATTTTGTTTAATTATGGGTAGTCAAATCACAACTATTAGACATTATATAAACGACTATTGGGTATTATATTTACGATTGGGTGCACGACTATTAGACCCCGCACGACTATTGGGCCCTCTCCCCTAATTATCAACCTCCTTTATATATCCTTATTTCTTACTACATATTATCTCAAATATAAAGTCTTATAATATTTATTTTTCTTATATATTTTTCTTTTCATTTCTTCTTATATCATCATACTATCCTATACATATATATGTAATAGGGGAAATGTCCATTACAAAATATGGCTTATCCTATTACACTTGGTCAGCCTTATGCTCCACATTTCATTTCCGACCTATTGTGGTAGGTTTTGCAAGATTCTATTCTTATGCACTATCCTCTGCCAACATCTACGAACACAATCTATTTATGTGACTAAATGTGGGATTGATTTGGGTATGACCTTGATTCTAGTAATGTGAATGGTTTTGATAATTATTTGATTGGTACTAGGGCTTTAGGCCTTGATTTTTATCATATGTAGTTCTAGGATATGTTTCTTGCTACCTTTTCAAATTGATAATTTCTTTTGAGAAGCTCCTTAAGTTTCTCTTAATGTCATCTATTTATGGGGTAACTTTATATGTAGATGCATGATTAGGTAGGTATATATACATAGAAGAAGGGGCTTGTGGAGTACTCAACACGTAATGGTTTGTACTTGGAACCTCAATTTAAACTAGAAGTGAGAATTTAGGGAATATGGGCTTAGGTGGTCTGAAAGGAAGCCTTTGTATATCTATCAAGTTATTCTTTGATTTGACTACTACTACATCATATTCTACATGAAGATTTTCCCCTCATAATGATTGAATCATAATTGATATGTTTGAGGCCTTGAGGTACAAAATAAATGCGATCTCAACTGGTGGACATGTGAAAGTAGGTATTCTTTCCTAGGTCTTATTGAACTTGGTGTTGAAGTCAATTGTAGCTTCTTTTGGTGCTCTCTTTATAGCGATCAATTACTATAGTAATGATGATTTATCTCCTTTCTCTTTGAATCTTTCAAAGGAAGCATCTTTGAGTTGGTCCCATGAGGTAATAGAGTTTGGTGTTAGTGATTGGTACCAATTTAAGGCCTTTCCCTTGAAGGAGGTGTCAAGTAACCTTAGATAAATATTGTTTTATAATATAAGACACTATGCATATGTCCACAACATCTTGAAAAATGTATAGTGAGTACCTCAAAATATTTCCTAGTGAACTTGAGAACATATTTGAGGGAATTTATAGGAATAGGGTCCCAAGAATCTAGGACTTTCTAAGAGAACCAATAGACTATTTCTATCCCAATTCACAAAGTTTATAGGAACTTGTTGGGCTACCATAAGAGGAAGTGATGGTGGATATGGTTGGACAATTCTCTCTTAGGGAGTAATAACAAGTGAAACTAGAATATATGAGGGTTGACAATTGTTAAAGATCTAAATGTGGGAATTTTTCTAATATAATAAGATCAATATGATAGTTCCTTGAGTCCCATTAGGGGCAAAATCACAAAGACGAGTCCACTTCTATTGAAAGTTTTGGACTTAGAAAAATCCTGAAATCAGGCAAAATGAAATGGGATCCCATTATTTAGCAAATGGGATCTTGTTTCGCTTCGGGGCCTCAAGCCAAAAATGGGATCCCATTACAAAATGAGATCTCATTCTAAAACGGGATCCCATTTCATAAAGGCTTAAAATTAAAAAAAAACGAATGGAATCCCGTTTCTAAAAATTTAAATTTTTGGCCTGGTTTTTACTATGGGTTTTGGGTAAAAAAAAAGGCTTAGGGAGCCAACCCTTAGCTTTGGACCTACTTTGACCCACAACTTGAAGGTCATGTCAGTGTTAGTAGAAAATAATGAGTTTGGACATATGTGTGAAGACCTTTTTATAGATTTTTTTTATGAAATTAAAACCCATTATAGATGAGACTATGTAGATTCTAAATATGTAGTTTTTTTTACAACTAGATTATTTTTTCTATTTTCCAAATAATTTTTGATGAAACTAGTCCATAAACTTGAAATATCGAGGTTTTTAGTATTTTAATAACTTTTTAATAAAATATTTTTTTGAAAAATGAACTGTGTATGCAATCTTCAGATAATTCTTTTCAATTTGGAAAATAAATTAAAAAATGATAAGTTTAGGTCATCTTATGCGTGACGTACATGACGATTTTTCAAAACAAAAAATATGGCCAATTAAAAATTACAAAAAATATCGTGAGCATTCTTCAGATTGTTACAAATCTTTTCCCAAAAGGATTAAAAAAATATAATTATTTAGGTCAAAATATGGATGACGTACATGTGCATGGTATGGTAAAAAAAAGAAGTGACTTTTAAATAGTGGTTTTTAGACATTATTGAAAATCAATTTGTATCATCTAGGTATTAAAAAAAATTACATATTTGGAAACTAGAATCTGTGTACTACATTTTATAATCAATGACTTTTTTTAAGATTCCATTCTAAGTGCTTCAAATTTTAAGGTCAAATGTGACAAATTTTGAAAATCGGGGAAAACACTTCCACATTTTTGTCAAAAAGTGGACTCAACTTCTTGCACACACCCCTAGACATGTCAATTTTTTTGAAATCTACACTCTCACACAAATCTACACCAACAAGGGAACCCTGCAAACGTAGGAAGCAATTTGCAAGGCAAGCTCTAGGATTTCAAAAACCAACTCTTCTAAGGATTTTCAATAACTTATTTATATCAAAGTGTGGGAAAAAGGGAAGGAAATTTTAAAAATCCTAAAGCTAATCTAAATGAATAACATGAACTATCCATTTGATCAAATTTTATTTATTAACAAATTTTACACTATAATTGAAGAGATCAATACTTTGAGCATTAATTAAATGAAATCCAAGAGGTTTCCTTGCAAACCTCAATTAAATGAAAAAAGACTATTAAATGAATACAAAAAAAGGGACCAAATGGTCACTTCATGTATTCATTAATAAAAAGTGCATTCTTATAATTCATTAATTAAATAAAATATGTTCAAGCATATAGAGGCTACTACCATTAACAAATACTTCATAAAATGGTAAGTACATAGAGCCCTTATGTCATGATTATTCTTAAATACATTCTTCTTTATAAATGAGTTGGAGCTCCTATTTATAAAAAATAGGCCCAAAAAAAGTTGGAACCACCATGCTGGAAAATCGAAACATCACTATTGTGCATGAATAAATATCACATATGCACACTATAATCAAAGAGATCAATACTTCAAGCATCCATTGTATGAAAAATACTATTAAACGAATATAATAGAGGGACAAAATGATCACTTATGATCATTTCATGTATTCATTAATTGAAAGTGCATAATTACAATTCATGAATGACTTGAACTAAGTTCAAACATATAGAGGCTACCACCATTAACAAATACTTGAGCAAACATAAGTACACAAAGTCCTTATGTCATGAGTATTCTTAAATACATTATCCTTTATAAATGAGTTGGAGCTCTTATTTATAGAAAATAGACCCAAGAAAAGTTAAAACTACCATTCTAGAAAATAGGAGCATCACTATTTTGCATGCATAACTATCACATAGCCACACCAAAAATTTAAATTTGAACTAATAGCTTCTTGAATATTAGTTTGTAATCGACGACCACTACATAAAAAAAATTAGCATGACCTTTCTTTTATTGTTCAAGTGATTTTACATTCCTTGAAAAAAATTGTCATGACTTTTTTTTATTGTTCAAGTGATTTTACATTCCTTGGATGTGACACTCTTTAAAATGGAAAGAAAAAATATTGGACCAATGGTGCATTGCTATTCCTAAATAGAATTGATTTTACCTTTGAGATTCAATCGCCATTAGATGAAGATTCCTTGTAAGAGATCAAACAATGTGGAATGTTGCTAATTAACCTATCCTTCATAACTTCCCTGCCAATGAGACAATGCCTTTACGTTATTAGCCTCGCCACTTTCAAAATGAAAAAAATTCAACCATATGTCTCTTAAGTACATTGCTCTCTCTTTTATTACTAGTTTGAGGATTCTTTGGGAACCAAAGGGCCTAAAAATGTGTCACATTGAATTGCTATGATCAATGGCACAATGAAAGATAGTTATTAGGATTGCACTTTCTTTGGAGAGTGAGGGGCTACTTGTGTCATGTTGGTGTACTAGCATTATTTATCCCATTGAAAAGTGGTGGGACCATTGAAGTGCTTATGTGGATTCCAAGAACCAATAATGCAACAATATGAAGATGATGATATTTCTATCAGGATTCAACATTATGAAAATGTTCAACTGATAAATTCAACAAGAGCTACAGAGCAGCGAAGTTCTTGCCAAAGTGTACAAGAACGGTTTTATTTTTATTTGTTGTGTCTGCTATGTTTGTTTTGGTTTAGAACAAAACTTACTAGAATCATGATAACATGCCTTCAAAAAGTGACACCTTTAATTGTTGTTCCCACTGGTTTCCTGTTGCAAAAGTTGTAAGTTGTTCTTCTATATATAGTTTGTTTGTTTACTATGCACATTTCACATAAAATTGTATTTCTGTCATTATGTTGTGGATGTTGGTTTTAGACTTGTAGTTTCCTCATGTCTTCTTCTGTTAAATGATTGATTGTTTATTGTTATGAGTAGGTCCACATGTTAATATAAGAGCAGGTTGGTGCTTGTACTCAAATCTGATTCTTATTCTTTACAAATCAAACATCAATGTGTTTGGTTGATTAGTTGCATTTTGAAGCTACATGTTTCAATCAAAGGGCATCAACATGCATAATAAAAAATCAACTAATTTTAAATAAAATGATTTTAAATCTGGAGAACATTGTTTACAAAATGCATAAATAAATAATGAAGATCAAAGAGTCATCACAAATATATTTTAGGCCAAGACACATTTCAATTTGACTCTAACAACATGGTCCCATGCAACTGCATAACTATCCAATCATGAGATGAATATTTCTAAAATTTGTTGAATAAGCATAATAATTAAATGTAACTAGTTATTTTTAAACTTATAGTGCATAGACTTCTACAAATCTGTGAATGTATTCAACATGGGGAATTTTATTGTTCAAGGAATCATATATCTCCTTCACATGATCCCATTTCCTTTTGTTTGAGAATATCTTTTTCACATATCCTGGCATCACTCCAATAACCTTCCCATTTCCTCTGTCTAGTCTTTCATAGTCATTGTGAATGTTACTAGAATTATATTTGTAACAACAGTTTGAGAGAATGGGCAACAGTCTTGCTATTCGCCAGTAGGGAACCAAGGTCTTCAATCTTTCAGTAGGAGTTGAGAGGTTCACTAAGATGAGATCAATCCTAACCACCCACTCATGTGATTTTTTCAAGGAACGTCTATTTAAAAAGCTATATAACACATTACTAATAGTACTAGGTGTGATATACCAAGTTTAAATTAAATATTTAAACTAAATAGTTATATAATATTATATGTTTGGAACTATACGTGAAGCAATGATATTTAAAAGGAAACAATGATTAACAAAGGAAAATGATTATTAAATTTGAAAATGCAATTATTAATATCCTAAAAGCAACGATTGTAAAAGTAGCGATTGTAATTATCATTAAAAGTGACAATGATAATCATATTTATTAATTGGCGGTGATAAAGTCTAAGAGACAACGCTAGAGAATAAGACAAAGTCAAAAAAGACCAAAAGTATTTGAAGTTGTGATTCATTATGTTCTCCTCCAAGGCTATTAACATTTATAAAAGCTGCAACCAAATAAGGTAATCGCTAGAGAGTAAGGCAGCGATTAGGATGAAAAGGGAATAATAAAGGAGTAGTAATTGAACAAAAATAAACAAGGCAACAATTAGTGTCTTCAAGGGTGATGATAGGAGACATGACTGTTCAAGTAGTCATCTCCTTTCAAAGAGATGCATTCCTTCATTTAGAATTGAAGATATTAAGTTTAGATTTTTAGAAGAGATGGAGGAGAGTTAGGAAGGGTATTAAGAGATATGGATCATTAGATTGATGGAGGATAGAAATAGGAGATTTCTTGAGCAAAATAACAGATAATCATGAAAGGAGGTTCAATAAAAAATTTGAAATTTAGAAGAGCAACATAGGATATAAAGAATATGGAATAATCATCAGAAATACATTTTACAATCATGCACTCAATATTTCAAAATATACAAAGGGATATAACTTGAGTTGGAAGAATATATATAGAAGAGGATAGTTCAATGGAAGATAGTTGAAGACAAATGATAAATCAACAAGGGAAGTAAGTTAAATATAAGTACATATACATATATCTAATCAAACACACACACACACACACACACACATATATATATATATGCAGATCATATACGCTTATGCAATAATGATGCTTGCAACAATTATTAATCCTTATTAGTAATTATTCCATTGAAACTAATATGTTGTTCCCTTTAAGCCATATCTTTTGAATATTGAGCATAGGTCGATTAAGCAAACACATACAGACCAGGAAATAGGAGTCAATGCAACTCATCATAATAGATTGTTATTATTACATATATTCTATATTCAGGTGTACTTTTCTGCAATCATTATTTACATATGTATGCGGGTGAAGCCACAATAGTGGTTTACAATTCAAGTGAGGAAGGAAAACTCACAAAAAATGACCCCAAGGAAAAAAATGTGATTTTGGGGGTTCGTACGAACCTATTGGTTTGAGCGAACCCCTTTGAATTTGGCCGCCAAAAAAAAAAAAAATGCATTGGAAAGGGGTTTGAGCGAACCCCCCTTATCCCTCATCCCCCCCCTGAGACACAAAAAAACCTAAATTTTGGCACCTTGGAGCTCAGATTGAGGATGAAAATGGAGGAATCTTCACAAAACCAACTGGAATCAAGTAGTCCTTAGAATGAGCTATCCAACAAATATAATTTTAATATGTTTTGGTTTTATTATGTATTTGTTTTTTTAGTTTTGTTAAACATAGGTTTTTCATTGAAAATGAAGGTCTCTATTTTGCACATGTGGAAAAATAGCAGATTATCAATTTTTTTTTGAAAAATATGAGTGCACCAGATATTGAAGTCCTTGATCCAACAAAAAAAATTGAATTTTGACATATACAAAAAAGTTACGCGTTATACAGTCGTGCTATGTCTAAATTGTAATTGGTTTGACTTTGAAACTTGATTAAAGAAAAAATATTCAAATAAAAACTATCTAACCAAGTGGAAGCACTAGATATCAGAGTTACAAATCTAAATTTGACAGAATTAGATTTTATCCTTCATGGAAAAAAGTTATGTATTATATGGTGTCGTCACTTTTTAAAATGTTGTTTTATGAAAAAACCAGTTTTCATGGGAGATGGAAAAAGAAGTGCAATCTAATTCCAAAAATTTTGAAAAAAATATTTTTAGAATCTATAGACAAAATGTGACGAGACTCTAGTTTGCATCATCTTCAAATTCCTCACGGTTTAGCTGCTATAGGTGCCCGAATGTGAAGATTTATTTAAAAATAATAATTTCATGTGTCCAGTTTGGCCAAAAATTGTAAACCACTATTGTGGGATCACCCATGCATATTGCCTAGATGACAAGAAGAATATTTAATAACTGAATTCTTGTGGTAGAGTAGGTGATGTGGTTGACTTTCTAAAACCCATTTAGTAGGATGGGCCTGGGGTGGAGTGGTAGTTAGGAAAAGAGCCAATAGAGCCCACTTACGATCCCTGTTCAACTCCCTAGATGGAAAGTGTCTTTCGGGAGTTGAGGTCTTGATAGGGAAAGTAGGTACAAGTCACCAAGGGGGAGGGTTGTGTTATACACCCTCTTAAGCTTGGCATATGGCTTCAGGCGGACCCATCATGTCCCTTCTCCAAAATTTGTTTGTATTAATTGATAATCTATGGATGTGATGCAATTGTCTAACCCTAATAAGCATATATACATATTTGCATATATTGTTCATGTGGTGAATGCATGATTCCAATTCAAGATTACTTCATTAAAGATATTTATTTAATAAGATGAAACCCTAATCCTATTTTTTTTGCAATTTGTGATTAATAGGAGAATTCTAGGGAAAATCAGGGTAGGGGACATTACAGTGGTATCAGAGCATCTTTCCTACCATCTTGTGTATACTTCATGTATTACATGTATTCACATGTATGCTTCATGCTTCCTGTGTATGCTTCATGTATTACGTGTATTCACATGTATGCTTCATGCTTCCTATGTATGCTTCATGTATTGTGTGTATTCACATGCTTCCTGTGTATACTTCATGTATTACGTGTATTAACGTGTATGCTTCATGCTTCCTGTGTATGCTTCATGTATTGTGTGTATTCACATGTATGCTTCATGCTTCCAATGTATACTTTATGTATTATGTGTATTCATGTGAATACTTTACATACCTTATATTCAAGTGTATACTTTGTGGCTTACATGTATACCTTGTGACTTATGTGTATTCAAGTGTATACTTTGTGGCTTATGTGTATTCAAGTGCATACTTGGTGACTTACGTGTATTCAAGTGCATACTTTGTGACTTATGTGAATTCAAGTGTATATCTTATGACTTGTGTGTATTCAAGTTATATACTTTGCAATGTACGTGTACTCATGTGAATACTTTGTGACTTATGTGTATCACGTGTATCCATGGGTGTGCTTTGTGACTTACATATATTCAAGTATATACTTTGCGACTTCTATGTATCCAAGTGTATACTTTTTGACCTACATGTATTCATGCGACTATGTGTATACCTTTCATATACTTTGTGACTTCAAGTGTATACTTGCAAATCACATGCTTTGTGACTTGTGTGCACTCATGTGTATATGTGTATTCATGAAACTTACGTATTTAAGTGTATATTTTATGACATACAGGTATTCATATGTATGCTTTGTGACTTCATGTATTCATGTGTATACTTCATGTATTAATCACATATATGCTTCATGCTTCTTGTGTATACTCTATGTATTACGTATGCTTCATGCTTCGTATTTATACTTTGTGTATCACATGTACCTATGTGTTGCTTCATGTATCTTCGACAAGATGTGTTCTTATGATTACTTTATGCTTAAAATTTATGGAAGTGTTAAAACTTGTCTGTCAAAATGCTTATGGAGTGAGCAGCCCTAACAAATTAACTTAACTAAAAATTGAATTATTATTATTATCCAAATGCAATAATGAAGAGTTGTAACTATTTGAAGTAAAGAGGTGTGACTCCCTTAAACTTGTGATATAAAAGGGGAGAGCATTTCATCCATACTACCATTGAAGAATCCAATGAAGAATAAAGCCTTAAGTAAATTTGCAAGAGATCTAAATTAGGATGTGTGAAAGGATGTAACCCCAGATATGAAAAATTGTGACCCTTCAAATATGAAAGACTATAATTTCCTCAAAAATAAAGTATAAAAGGGGGAACCACCTCCTTGTAAAGAAACCATCAATAGGAAGTAAGTCTAACAATCAACATGGAAATAAAATATTGCTATCAAGGGCAGCCATGAAGAGTGGTGACTCCTTCAAGAAATGAATATAAGGGATGAATCAATTCATTGGCATTTGATAAGCAATTATCACTCATCAAGAAATCAAGCATTTAAAATATCATATATTTCCCAAGGCAACAACACAATTGTTCAAATAAAGAGTAATCTGTTCTATTCATTTGGAACAAGATTAAATGCACAATCAAGTTCATACCACATATAATCTACCTTGCAACCTAAAAATTTGATCTAATGAACCTTATCTTGTGAACCAAATTCGCCCTTATATCTAGAGTAGATCACCTCATCCAAGGTTTACATTCATGAACCTAATACAAATCAAGCTACAACAAAATGATTACATTTTAGGGTATTGATATACATGTCTACATGCAACTCTATGATTGCAATAGATTGGAAAAGTTGGAATTTTCCCTTGAAACCTTGAGGGAATATGTCGAGATTCAGATTCTATGGATGAACTGACTCCATTTTCCAATCAAGAATAAGTTTGACAGTGACTCCATCAGCAAGGATTCATACAAAAAATACTCCTTGGAGTGTCATGAGGAATTGATACAAATTGAACGTGAGGATTAGATTGTTGAAATCATAGTAGTGCAACATCAACATGATGATACTCTTCTAAGGTTGACATGAAATCCTGGAATCATTTAGGATTCAAGAGTTGTTGCAATTTTTCTGAGATCATCTTCACCAATGATCAACTAGATTTGACAAGATGGTGCTACCAACCTTGGGACCCAGGAATTTCTATGATGGATATATTGAATGACATAGAATGGCTTCATGGCACTAGTACAAAAACATAAATAAATGACTAAAAAAACTACTAAAAATTGGTCACGTGACCATTAGCTTGGTCATGCGACCATTAGTAGTTTATTGCTAGTCATTTATAACACGACCAAATTTATGACTAAACCATTTTTAGTCATTTATTGGTTGTTTTGATTGATCAATTTGATAGTATATTTAATCGTTAATTTAGTCATTGATTGTTGTTAACTAGTCATTTATTTAGTCATGGTAGTCATTTATTTAGTCATGATAATCGTTTATTTATTCATGGTAGTCATTTATTTAGTCATGGTAGTCATTTTATTTAGTCACGGTAGTCATTTATTTAGTCATTGTAGTCATTTATTTAGTCATTGTAGTCATTTATTTAATCATTGTTTAGTCATTATTTAGTCATTGTCGTCATTTTAGTCATTGTAGTCATTTATTTAGTCATAGTAGTCATTTATTTAGGAATTTATAAACTGAAATAATCATAAAAATTTAACAAATCTACTCAAAGGATTGAAAATAATTCACTGTGTATATTCAAAATTTATATAAAATATGTTACAAAGAACTCTATACATAGAGTTTTGAAGACAAAATCTTTTGCAGTATGCAAACTGCTGATTTATTATGCTTTTAAAACTGAAAAAAAACTAAAACTAAAGCTAAAAATCCATCTGTGTGAATGCATGTCTTAAGTGATGCCATTGTTGCACATGGGGTGGGTTGTAAATTCATCTAGAAGGCACTAGTTTTGCATTTTCTCCTTGCTCTGTACCTGTCCACAATCAAAAAACTCAAAATTTGTTAATATTTTCAAAATATTATGAAATTTTGAAATATGAAAAAAAAGTTGAGATGATAAGGAATATCAGAGCAATATAGGCCTGAGTATGAAATATCAACATTTTAATAATGTGCACATTTAGATTTTTACATTATAGTATCAAATATGCCACATAGTAAGACAATTAAGTTTCTAGAGCTTTGTTTTACAAGATAATATACCATGCATTACAAAACTAAAACGTACAACATAGAAAATAGAAACATTGAATTCTTCACCCGATCTACTCAAGGGGAAAGCTCAATTGAAATACCCAAATTTTGTGCATCTTGCACAACAAACAGTGAAAATCAAGGAAATAACACATCATTATTTGTGAATAGCAGTATGCGTTTATCAACATTCCTGGTGGATCTGGAAGAATAAACGACCAAGCCCCCCGATTCCCAGGCATTGGTAGGATGATGTCGAGAAACGACCAAGCCCCCTGAATCCTAGGCATCGATAGGATGACGTAGAGAAATGACCAAGCCCCCCAATTTTTGACTTTTCACCCAAGCCGTGGGCATTCAAAATTTGGTCTTGCCCAAGCCACCCAACTGCTAGACGAGGGCTAGCAAAGTTGGGAGTGGCTACCAGTACATATGGAGTAAGCGAGAGAGAGCCCCCTGATTCTTAGGCATCGGTAGGATGACATAGAGAAACGACCAAGCCCCCTGATTTCTGACTTTTCACCCAAGCCGTGGGCATTCAAAATTTGGTCTCATCCAAGCCACCCAACTGCTAGACGAGGGCTAGCAGAGTTGGAGTGGCTACCAGTACCGATGGAGTAGGCGAGAGAGAGCCCCACATAGCAATCCGATGCCTTGGGCGGGGACCTGTGTGCCTAAAATTGAGCACCAAATCTATTTGTTTGCACACCAACAAGATCACGCTACAGGGGCACACAAGAGGGGGATCTTTTGACTAAAAAAAACAAAAACAACAGAGATATTGTCAATCAAACAAACAAAAAACACAACAAATTTTTGTCATAATAATGCAAAAATGACACGCTTCCTTCCAAACATCGCTATTGGCTTCGGCTCCTCCAAACTCTTCCTTTCACACACCTTGTCTCCAAACTCTTCCTCCCTGGTATTGACCTTTCACTTCTCCAATTCAACGAGCTGCAGCCTGAAAATAGGGTTTTGATGAGGGTTTTAGAGTCTATTTATTAAAATGAAAATTACCGCCCACATTTGTCCGCCAAGATTTTCCCTAAAGAAATTTCATTAAAATGAAAATTTCGGCCAAATCTGCCCGCCAAGATTTCCCCCCTAAAAAATATTTCAAAATGGAATTGAAAATAAATAAACTACGATATATAAATCTTTGTACAATAAATATTAATAAATATATTATAATATTAATAATATAATATTATATTATATTATAATATAATGTTATATTATATGTAATATATATTATATTATATATATAATAATGATATATTGTTATTTAATATTATAATATTAAATATATTATAATATAAATATAATATTATAATATAAATAATATATATATATTTTTTAGACTGCATGAATTGGGTAGCACGACCCCATATAAACTGCAGTGCGCCTGGTAAACTTTTTAACGTGACCGGTGGCGCTGGTGCGACATGCCCTCCGGTACCACGGGGGTGGGGGAGACTAGACCTCGTGACCAACCTCCTGCAACAGGAAAGATTTAGCCAACCGAGCTAGGGCCCCAACCCCATAATATAAATAATATGATATTATATAATAATACAATATTATATAATATAAATATTATATTATATTATTATATAATATTATATAATATATATAATAATATAATATAATATTAGATAATAATATATTATATGATATCATATTATATTGTATTGTAATATAATATATTATTATTATATTATATTATAATACCACCCACTCCCTCAATTCAAAATATATATTTTTAATTATCCACTTTAATATCATTTGTCTAATTTGTATTTGTGTGACTAGTCATTTTTTACTCGACGATCAAATTAGTCACTTATGATGATCAAATTAGTCATTTATAGTTGTGTTGCAAAAAATGAGTATAATTTAGTCATCTTTAGTTGTTGTGATTAAAAGTTTGTCACATAGTCATTTATTTGCCAAATTCTACTAGTGTGGTGTGATGGAGTCTACCAATCTTTGAGAGTTTAGTGGCATTAACATGAAGTGATGGATATTTGATGGAACGTTCTACAGGCTTAATTGGGACCCAAGTATCAACATGATGATTTAGGAATGCTTGTCGACAAGCATTTCCAAGAAGGGGAGACTGTGATATAGCTAGTTTAAATAAAATATTTAAACTAAATAGTTATATAATATTATATGTTTGGAGCTATGTAATGTCCCCTCCTTAGCCAGCTTCAGTGCATTGGTAGATTAGCCTATCAACGGGTCCTCGTAGGCTAATGTTGGTGTTTAGAGGGATTTATTTGGGAGTTTCTTGGTTCTCCAATTCTCCCTTTGTGTGTCAATTTCCCGTGCTCTCTTTTCCAATGCTTGGTGATATTTAGGGACAACCTTCCTAAAGTGTTTTAGGCCTCGTTTGCATTCACTTACTATTTTTAGTAAGTCTCCTAGACATTTGGGTCCAACTTTACTATTTATAGTAAGCCATTATAATGAGTAGTAGAATCAGTGGGCAACCTCGTGGTGTTGGCAGAATCAATTTAATGTTGATATATTGGGTTTTAAGGAGTTCTGATTTATTAATTATTATTAACTAAATTATAAATAGATATTATTAATGGTGTTAAATGACCTTTATAATATATGATTTTATTAATCATAAGGTCAATTAAAAAGCAACGCCAACATGAGGATTATTTAATATGAGCAACAAAAGCAAATTTTATTTATTATTAAATGAATTAAAAACCAAGGGAAATCGTGGCTTTTTGGAGAAAGTATAAAACTTCAAAAAAAACTCATTTATTATTCATTCATCTTTACAAAACTTGAGTTTTTTTGTTGTGGAGAAGAAAAAAGGGTTTTAGGCAGAAATTTGATCTTGGAGAATGAAAACTCTCTTAGATTCAGTGATCTATAGGTGTGAAATACCACCCAAGGATTGCTTTGTAGGTGGCTTCATCTAGGAGCAACATTTGTGCTAATTGGAGATTGATATTCATAGTTTTTAGAGGATTGATTGTGTAGATCAGAAATTATATTTGTTGTTATCATTGTTGTTGATTAAGCAACAACACTTGGTGTGAGGATCATAGCAAGTCGTACAACCTCTAGTTTAGGCATGGTGTCTTCTAGGCTCAAACGCTTAGGTTTTTATCTCCAAACCTTCACCAAATTTGGTGTTCAAGGCCATCGGTTTTGTGAGCAGCAATTTGGGGGTGTTCTTTGGTGGCTATTAGGAGAGGCGTCTAGTATAGAGGTCTTCTTATTTGCTGGTTAAACCATTTTCATACCTGCATTTTATACTATTGGCATCCAGATATGAATATTATGCATTTTCCAAGCATTAAATAAAAATTTGAGTTGATAGTTTTAAATGTTTGCTTAAGTATATCTTTACTAAATGCAATTTTATGCATTTTCCTGCTTTCTTGGCAAAAACACAAAAAGAAAGACTATAAAACCAAAAAAACAGAGACAAGAAAAATTAGAAAGTAATTATCCCATCAGGGGTGGGATATTTCAAGCTATAAGTGAAGCAATGATATTTAAAAGGAAACAACGATTAACAAAGGAAAATGATTATTAAATTTGAAAATGCAATTATTAATATCCTAAAAGCAGCAATTGTAATTATCATTAAAATCAACAATGATAATAATGTTTGCTAATGGGCAGTGATAAAGTCTTAGAGCCAACACTGGAGAATAAGACAAAGTCAAAAAAGACAAAAAGTCTTTAAATTTGTGATTCATTATGTTCTCCTCTAAGGCTATTAACATTTATAAAAGCAACGGACAAATAAGGTAATCGCTAGAGAGTAAGGTCGCGATTAGGATGAAAAGAGAATAATAAAGTAGTAGTAATTCTCTGGGTGTGGAGTTTTTCCCACAAGGGCTTATCCACGTAATTCTTGAGTTATGGTTTTCATTTATATTGTAACCTTTTTTCATCTATGATTTATTGTTATCTATTTATTTTGATGCATAAAATTATCTACATATTTTCACTATAAAGTTTTATCCTAATTTTCAACATTTGGTATCAAAGCCAAGTTGACTTGATTAGAGAAAGGGACACCTTTCTTTGAGTGTTTGATTGGATTTTTTGCTACAGTAGGAGTGTGTTGTATTTTCTTGCAGTTTTAAATTCAATGTGATAAGAGATCATGGCTAGCTCATCTCAATTGGACATTGAAAAGTTCAACATTACTAGGTATGAGCTTTGGAAGTTAAAGATGAGGATCTTTTGGAAGAAAGAGACCAATGGACAATAAAGAGAAGAAACCAAATAGTGTGTTAGATGAAGACTAGATTAAATTAGATAAAAAGGATAGCAACACTATTCGTTTGTGTTTATTTGATAAATGTTCTATTAAATGTGTCTAATGAGACTACTACATATAAATTATGGAATAAAATAGGAGAGATATACCAAACTAAGAGTCTCATTAACAAGTTATTTCTGAAAAGAAAGTTATATTCTCTTAAAATGAACGATAGAGACTCAATTGCAGAGCTCTTGAATTCATTTAATCTAGAGTCAGTTACAGTCAATTAATATAGAGGTAGATGAGGAGGATAAATATATTTTATTATTATGTTCACTACTTAAACCTTGGGATAATCTTATTGTTTCAACTAATGGTCCTTTTTCATATGATATGAAGTTGGATGCCCTCATTGCCACTCTACTTTCAAAGGAAATGAGGACTTTAGAGGGGTCTAAAGATGCATTGCATGTAAGATGGAGATCTAAGGAGAAAGGTAAGGACAAGAAGAAAGGTGAAAACGACAAGTCTAAGGATCATTCTAATTCCAAGGAAAAGTAAAAAACACTTGGTAAGAGTAGATTGAGGTGTTAGAACTGTGGTAAGCAGGGGCATCTCAAAAAGGAATTTAAGAATAAAAAGAAAAATAATGATATTTCCTCTATAGATAGATCTTTTTGAAAACCCTTAAAGATGTATTGCACATCCCTGGTTTAGCTAGAAATTTAATTTATGTATCTAAAATGAATGATTCATGGGTGCATGTTACTTTTGAAAAGAGTGGTTGCAAGTTAAACATAGGGAATTTGGTTTAGCTAAGGGTAATAGGTGTGGAACCCTATATAGACCTAATGCTTCACTTTTTGTAACTCTGTTAATGTAACTGATAACTCTGTATCATGTAAGTTGTGGCACCACAGGATGGGTCATATTGGTGAAAAGGGTCTCAAAACCCTCATAAATAAAAAGATGGTTGATGGTTTGTCATGTTACTCTACTATTTTTGATTTTTGTGAACACTGTGTGTATGAAAAGCAACATAGAGTATCATTTAAATCTGGAACTGTACTAGGGTTAAACAAGTTTTGGAGGTAATTCATAGTGATGTCTTTAGTCCTATGGATGTACCATCTATTGGAAATTCTCGCTACTATGTTTCCTTTATTGATGATTATTCTAGATATTCGTGGGTTTACTTTCTAAAGGAGAAATTTGTTGGTTTTTCTATATTTAAAGTGTTTAAAACACTTGTTGAGAAACAAATAGATAGAAAAGTAAAGCTTTAAAGAACAAATAATGGTGGTGAATTTTACTCTAGGATCTTTGATGACTATTGTAAGCATGTAGGAATTGTTAGGTAGAAAACAACTCCATATACCCCACAAAAAAATGGAGTGGTAGAAAGAATGAATATGAAATTAATGGATAGATCTAGAAGCATGTTGAGTAGTGCAAAGCTTGAACAACACTTTTGGGTTGAATCAGTTCACACTGCTTGTTATATGGTTAACAAGTCACCTACTTCTACTCTTGTTGATAAAACTCCCTACGAGGTATGGATAGGTAAACAACCATCAATTTCTCATTTTAGAGTTTTCGGTAGTGAGGCATATGTTCATGTTCTTAAAGAAAAATGTTATAAGCTTGATTTCATAGCTAACAAATGAGTTTTGTGGGTTATGGCGAGAATATTAAGGGTTATAAGCTTTGGGATCCTGTAGCAATGAAAATGCTATATTCTAAGGATGTAATTTTGAAGCAGCTTAAAGAATTTATAAATGATGAACAACCTCATCTAAATCCTAAAAAAATGGTGCATTTTGATATTAAGGTTGAACCACAGAAAGATACACATGTAGAACAACCACAAAAAGTTGCACATGTAGAATAACATGACGAACATGAAAGTGAAAAAGGATTAAACGAGAATTTTGAAGATGAACAACCAAATCATTTTGTTACACTTGTAAGAAGATCCACTAGACAATGTAAACCTACTGATAGGTTGGATATAGTCTATCCGATTTTTGTTGTGTTTTTGTTTTATCTTGTACTAACAACAAACCTAGATCTATGAAAGAAGCCTTGTCTTTGGATGAGCATGATTCTTAGTTAAAGGAAATGAAGGATGAAATAAAGGCCTTGGACAAATGTGACACACGAGATCTAATTGAGTTACCTAAGGGGAGGAAAGCCATTGGAACGGTACAAAGCTCGATTAGTGGCAAAAGATTACTCCCAACTTGAGGGAGTGGATTTTGGTGAGATTTTTTCTCTTGTGGTTAAACTAACCTCCATTAGATTCCTTTTATCTAGTGTTGTTTCTTTTGATTTTAGAAGTAGAGCAAATGGATGTTGAAACAACCTTCTTATATGGGGATCTTAGTGAGGAAATATTTATGAAACATCCTAATCATTTTATTGTGAAGGGACAAAAACACTTGGTTTGCAGGTTAAAGAGATCTTTGTACAGTTTGAAGCAATCACCAAGAATGGGTATCAAAAAGTTGATGCCTTTGCATTGAATCATGACTTTATTAGAAGTGAAGATCATTGTTTTTATTTTAAATTAATTGTTGATCGATTACTACTCATTGTTCTATATGTTAATGATATGTTATTTATTGGAAATGATAAGGGAATGATTAGGGAACTTAAGAGTCAGTTATCTAGTACATTTGATATGAAAGATTTAGGGGTTGCAAAATATCTTGGGTATGGAAATCAACAAGGATTAGGTTAACAAAAAATTATGGTTAAATCAAAAGTGTGCTAACACTATTTTATAGTGTTTTGACATGCATGATTGTAAACCAGTTAGTATTCCCTTTCTAGCTGGCACTAGGCTATTTCTAAAACAATATCCTAAAACATATGATGAACTTGAAGAGATGTATAAAGTTTCATATGCTAGTGTTGTAGGAAGTCTTATGTATGCTATGATTTGTACAAAGCCTAATACTGCCCAAGCAGTGGGAATTCTTAGTAAATTCATGGAAAATCCTAGTAAAGAGCATTGGACTTATGTGAAAGGGCTTTCAGAGATTTGCATGGGACTCTAACCATTACATTTGTTATCACGAATCTTATGCTATGAGTAGGGTGATTGATTTGCATGGCTTTGTTGATTCAAATTTTGTTAGTGATCTACATTGCAGAAGGTCCACAAGTGGTTGTCTTTACTTTGTTTGGAGGAGCAGTTAGTTGGATGAGCAAAAGATAACTTATAGTTGTATTGTCCATTACATAAACAAAGTATATGGTTGTGACACATGCTTGTAAGGAGGCAGTGTGGTTAGAGAGATTGTGTTCATGCATTGGCTTTCAATGTAAACAAGTAAGAATTAGATGTGATAGTCAAAATGCCATTTGGTTGGCTAAAAACCCAATGTATCATGCCCACACGAAGCACATAGATGTTTAGTATCACTTTGTTCGGGAAATGATTGGGGGTGGTAGAGTCATGTTATAAAAAGTGGACACTTTAGAGAATGTTGCACATTATCTTACTAAACTAGTGAGCATAGAAAAAATTAGTTGGTGTAAAGAGGCCATGGGTTTTACTTCTTCTAAAGCTTGATTTATGGGTAAGTGCAAGAAGTTAGGTCCACGTAGAGGGGAAGTTTCAACCAAAAAAATGTTACAGGAACAGGATCTCAAACCTTAGATTGAGATCTCATTCATAAACGAGTACCCATTTTAAAACGGATACTTGTTCTATTTTAAAACAAATACCTATTTTAAAGCAGGTACCCGTTCTATTTTTAGAATGGGTACCCGTTTTAAAGCAGGTAAATTAAAATCCCAACCCACTTTTGATTTGGTTTTAGGCTTGGGAAAGGTTTGGTAACCCAACCCTTAGCCTTTGACCCGCAACTAAAAACTAAGGCAATGTCAAGATAAAATCTGATTTTGGTAATATAATTGATGGACTTTTCTTTAAAATTAGTTTATGAAATTAAAACCCATTATAGATCATGATGTCTAGTTTCTAAACATGTAAATTTTTTTATGATTGGATTATGTTTTTTTTTTTTTTTAATTTCTAAACAAACTAGTCCATAAATTTGGAATGTTAGACTTTTTTAGTTTTTTAATAACTTTTAATCTATTAATTTTTTTGTAAAACAAATTATGACATCAATCTACAAACAATTCTCTAAAAAATTAAAAAAATTAAAAATGATTAGTTTAGGTCAAATTATGGTGTCTATACACGTTTTTCAAAGATAGCAATTAGGGCCAATAAAAAATTAATTAAAAAATTATTTAAAAAGAAATTATAAAAAAAAATCCTCATCAAACTTCAGTTTGTTACACATCTTTCCCCAAAAGGAAGTAGAAAAATATTTTTTTAGGTCAAATTATAGTGTCCGTATACATGCATGGTATGGTCCTAAAAAGTGATTTTTTATTAAAAAGTCGTTTTTATACATGCCTATTAAAAATTAATTTGTATCATCTGAGACCTGGGTATTAGAATAAATTACATATTTGGAAACTAGAATCAAAATCATAAATTTCATATTAGTGACTTTTTTTAAGATTCAATGTGTAAGTGCTTCAAATTTTCAGTCCAACTGTGACAAATTCTAAAAAAATAGGAAAACACTCACTTTTTGAGTTTTTTGTGGACCCAACTTCTTGCATCAACCCTTATGCAATTTATCGTTTTTTTGCGAGGTGTTTAACAAGTGGGGGAATGTCAAGTAACTGTCTCAACCTTGCTTTGTATTTAATTATCAATTGACAATTTATAATTATTTTTTAGTTGTCATGAAAGTTGTTAAATGCAACTATGACAACTTGTAAAGTGTTTTTTAGTTGTCAAATTAGAAAGAGCATGAAAAAGGGGAAGTTAAATGTGAGCTTGGAGAAGATAAGGAAGATTTTTTAGTTTGCATGAGCACATTACTAAAAGGTGGATAAAATTACAAGTTGGAAGCGGAAGTTTCTTATTTTTGTGATTTATGCTTAAATGGTTTTAGAAACCATTAATAATTTGTGGTTTCTCTCATGCATATATATTTAGGGCTTGAACTAAAGGAAAAACAAGTTAATTTATAGGTTTTTGAAGCAATGAAGTGTTGCGGTGATTTAGAGAGAAGTTGTATTAATGTAACTCATTTGAAGGATTAATACAAGTCTTGGATCTCTTTGGGTGTGAAGTTTTTTCCCGATAGGGCTTCTCCACGTAATTCTAGAGTTATGGTTTGCATTTATATTGTAATCTTTTTTCATCTATGGTTTAGTGTTATCTATTTATTTTGATGCATAAGGTACAACTATTATACAATCGAAAGGATGAACAACACTTATATTCAAAAATTACTCCATAGTGGTGGCTGGGCTAGACAAGGTATGAATCCCATATTGACAAGCAAACTACTCCTCAATAGTTGCAATTCATTTTTTATCGGTACGGCCTAGTAGGCACTTGTATTGTTTGAAATAAATGAAAAATCAAAGCATTTTAGCAATAATGGCAGAAATTGGTACAGGTAGAATGAAAATAGCTAGGTGCTAACATTCAAATCCTTCTCTTCAACATTCAATGTCATTGAAAAACTCCATATAAAGGAACAAACTATATGACCTGAAATATTAGGATTAGCTCCAACAACAATTGAGATTATAAATTTATTATAATATAAAACCGTTCTACAAACACTAAAATATTCAATTCAAATTTGAAAACAAATAATTGAAGCAAACAGTACAAACAACACACCCTAAGCTAAAGCACTGAAACAATATTTGACTAAGCCCATGAACAATTCCTAGATGAGATTGCACAAAAAACAAAGGGTTCTCATCTTTGAAGCTTTCAAATTTCCAAAAGGCTTTCTCCTTTGAAAATAAATAAGATAAATGTGTGTTCATTCTCAAGAAATAAAATAGCTCCCAAAATAATGTCCTTTTTGAATATTCTCCTTTTATAACTTTTCAAGAACTATTTTAAGAAAAAAACATTTGAATACTGATAACAATATCACAATTTGACACGCTGTGGAAAATACCTCCTACTTATCAATATTTTTTTTGTTTGTTCTTTTTGTTCTTTTTTTTTTTTCTTAAAGCAATTTTTTTATAAAATAACATTAAGTGTTTTTATGATCACTTTTCAACACCTTGAAGCTAATGGCTTTTTACCCATACATTTAAGACATCTTTTTAAATAATTAAATATAAAATGTTATTTAATTTATTTTAATGAAACTTTACTATTTAGTTATTTAAATTAAAATTTTCCTTTTAAAACATTTCAAGGTTTTATTAAAAATATTAAAATAGGTCAACTAAACTAATGAAAAATATTAAAATAGTTCAATTAAACTATTGTGATAATTCCACCAACTCCTTAAGTGCATAGAACTTTAGTCTATGAAAAGTTGGCATTATTTAAGCATGGCAAACCTCTCTATGAAGTTTGGAGTGCCCCCAAAATGTTGGATTTGCATCTAAAAAGCATTGTTGTACACATCTAAGGTCCAAGAACTTACTACTGATGTCAAAATTTTCTTCCGAGAAAACAAGTGTTCTCCAAGTACATTGAATTTTTCAAGAATGATGGAATGAACCAAAAAAAGAAAGGGACATTACAAAGGTTGAATGCAAGTATAACAATAACCATCTAGCACAATCTCCACATCCAAGGAAAGTTGAATAAGCACTAGTTTGATCTTGCCTTTGTCTATATATTCTCCTATGGTGAAGTTGTCACATCAAGATTTTTTGAAAAAGCCCTCTCCTTTGTTAGAGTTCTGAAATTCCAACAAAGATTGAATGGAATATAATGAATGACTTCTCTATCACGAGTGACTGATGGCTACATAAAATTTATGTTCTTATCTAGCTTCAACTTTGTATGAAGTTACATCACAACTGCTATAAAATGCAAGGTTAAGAGACATTTTGCACTCTATGAATCTCAATTTTGTTAAGAACTGTAGCCGTTATGGTGATAATGGGCATTGAAAATCAAGGTTCCTTGACAAGTGCTCTTTTGCCTACAAACTTAAAAAAGAACTTCCAATGGACTCATGAAGAACCGAAGGGAATGTTATGAAAACTATTCACCACGAACCAATCTAATAGGAATTTTTATTTGAAATCTTTAGAAGGCATTAATTTTATGCTTAGTATTAGATAGAATAGGATGGTTCTTGTAGGAAACATCGGCTGACTCAAAAATTTGAAATTCGTTGGATATTTTTAGAGTTTACACGATGGTTTGATGCCTGTCTACAATGCCTTCAATGTGAATAAAGTTGTCGAAGACAACCAAAAAAGACAAGATATAGCAAGGAAATCATTGACCACAACGATAGGGTCATTTTTGTAAGAAATGATATGCATCGACCTGAAATCACCGTCGTAGTGGTTCATTGCAAATCTTAAAGGTATCATCAGATTACTGTGAAAAAAATCATGAGATGCTACTTGGCTTCGCAGATCTTTCGTTATGCCTACCAAGTAATGAGGGGTGTTGAAATAAAGAAGTTCAAACTACATATGTGAATTGATATGGTTGGCAAGCTTTATCAATACCTATTTTTTTACCTTCTTAAAGGAACAATAACTAGATAAGCGAAGGCCAGCCCTATCTTATCTAGTACAGAAATAAAGGTCATTACTGGGGATTCCAACACAATAATCTGATAGAAAATGTTTACCAGAGTGTTATAGCTATAGATAAAAAAATTAAAATCCTACATTCCATGGAAGCAGCAAGCACATAGAGATTAACAATACCTGGAGAAAATTTTAAGCAACGAGAACATGCTAAAAATGGCATTGAGCAAATTAGAATAGAGACAAATTTACTTGGACTAGGGAATTAAGAGTTTTACCCTCGAAATCTTAGTTTGCCCAGATGGCTAATGTCGAAAAACATGTATTGCTGCATGTGATGGATGCACTTGTAAGCTTCTCATCTCAAAGATTGTAGCAGGTTTACGCGTGAGACGATTTTCTCCTTGAATACCGTTGTAGGCGTACAATTAAATCTTTAATACTGACTAATTGAACAGATGCCTAGTGTGGACAAATACCTGATGAACATATCTTATTGGAAACCTGGGTAGGTAGTTAGCATGTCACGAGCAAACACATGCTATTTAATGCTAGATTATATCTTGCAATTTCTTGTAGCTATATAAAAATTATTATGGTTATTTGACCCAACATATCTGTTGTGTCGTTTGTAAGTTGTGCTTTATTTTTATGCAATAATATCTGATTCTATTATTTCAGTGGAAAGAATTTATTTTTTTTCCCTGCAGTAGTATCTGATTTTGTTTCTGCAATAATATCTGATTCTATTATTTCAGTGGAAAGAATATCTTTTTTTTCCCTGCAGTAGTATCTGATTTTATTATTTCACTGGAAACAATATCTTTTAATGTTTGTCTACTGTGGCTATCAAAGTTACTTAAGGGTGCTAACGTTAATTGTAACCATGATGGCAAATAATGCTAATAGTTGGCCAGATTGATTGAAAAATGTATAATCTTGCCAGTCATATTTGCAGCAAAATAATTGAATGAAAGAGCAACTAGTGTACCTCTCATGGAATACATCTAGAATATAGTCTTTAAATATTAAAATACAATCGTGGTCCTAGATATTAAAAATGTAGAACCGCCCAATAAAACTTATAAGTAGCTCCACAACAACTAAATAGCGGTTTCAATTCATCCAACCCTGAACTTGCAATTCTTAAAACGAATTAACATACTACACAAGGTACGTTATTTGTTTATGTTAAGCTCCAAGTACCACAGTGCTGCCAAGAGATCTACACATATCAAAATCAAGAAAAGGGGAGGTTCATTTCATACCATCCATTAAACTTACAATATCCAAGCCAACTCAACCAATTATGGTCCCGAGCTCCTACCCACTAGCTTAATTACTATTTGTAAACCAAATTGTAAAATGTGCTGGAAAAGAATATTCCAATAATGGTTAACTGCATGCTGTATTTTTCTTAATACAAATGCGAAAAAAATATACAACTATTGGCCCACAACCAAATCGTTGCATGTACCAAAACTGAACTAGCATGTAGCATGAAGTTTCATAATAGTGAAACATGAGAGAATCATCTTCAACAATGAAGAGATACATGCCGCCAAAAAGAGTAAAAATAAATATCTTGAATCACCTAACATTTTAGGAAAACTGGAATCAACAGAAACAGTAAATTATGAATGCCTCAATTTCAGGCATTACCTGACACCACTATGATCTCTCAACATCCTGTAAGCTCTAAAATTGTCACCTGGAACTAGGGAATATAACAAGAATAACAATATCTAAATTGCCTATAGTACAAACTAAATACAACAGCCCTACTGAGAGCGTTAGTCAGCTGAACATGCAGGATCTAATCTGCCATAAATAAGGAATCATGGAAACTGAACGATTTCAGATTAATATTGAAGCAATGACTGGGAAGGTAAATTTGCCAGATATTCCTGTAACAAAAGAGAAATAAAGTGAGTTTATTCTGCAATACCCAGACTTGATGGTAATTCAGCATACTACTGAAATATTTCAAATCTAGTTATGACCACTTCTAGATGCATGGATAACGCTATCACCTAGAGAAATAAAAATTGAGTAATCAACAGTCACTAAAAGATAGAAACGGAAAAGGCCAATTTCACAATGGGTATGGAGGTTGAATGCCTATACATATATTAATATGAAAACTAAAATGCTTGAATTCTAAATTCAGATGCCAGAATCATTGAATAATGCAATACAAATCAGAAAGATTTTAAATGAATAAAATGTCCAAGCACACTACATGAGATAACGATGGAAGGAGAAACTATATTCATCTCAAGCTTTAAACTTTTAAGTTCATAAAATTGAGATGTAGACAGCAAAGATGATCCTATTTATTTTAAATTGCTAATATATTTTGAAAACTTTCCTTACGTTTTTGTTTGATGGAGCAGAGAGGGCATGGTGGCAAGAGAAGGAAATGAGTGGATGAAGAAGGGGAAGAGGTCAAATGAGAGGGAAAAAGAGATGGTAGGAGATGGTAGTGAGCATGTGTGACACAAGGACTTCCCACCAGTAATACAAATGATAATTCAGACTCCAATGCAAGCAACCTGTACTATGCATGACCAGCAAATGAGAAGCACCAGTTTAGTCATTAATCACTTCTTTTAGATCCAAGAAACTTCTTTTAGATCCAAGAAATAACTAACATTTCATTTAAACCAATTGAAGAAGTAACTCAGTTTCTCAGCAACTGTAAGTAACCAGTAAGAAACTAGCGCAATTGTTCCCATAATCTGTTCTTTAGGATAGAGGATAAAGCTTTTATTCAAAACCTCAGTGTTTGGAAGTCAATACGTTTGTTCATCAGTTACCAAATATTCTAATAGTTAATAAGTGACCTTTTGCATAAATAAATAGAAGAAAACACCCCCACAGCAAGGCAAGACAAGGCAATTCACAAATCTCTTCTACAAAAGGTAAATATTGTTTTTGTATTATGAAAAAGGTAGATGCCAATTTGGCACGCGGCCTTTTTCCCCCAACACACAACTTCTTTCCATTTGCACACCTTGATTTTGGCCAATGACCTATCTTATATGATAATAAAAATAGTGCCTGGGTCAAGAACAGGAGCCATTCAGTATTAATTCGAAAAGCTTATACCAAAATCATGCAAATAGTTAGCTGTTTATTTTTTAATTATGTTATTTCTATTGATGGTCCTTATTTAATGTAATATTTCAGAAACATTTATCCTGATGCTGTAATGTGCTTCTGTTGTTTGGACGGCTGCAAAGTTTTGAGAGTTCGAATCCAATCCTAGCATACAAAGATGCAAACCCTGTGTCTATTGTTATTTCCTCTGATTGTAAAATATACTCAGTTATTCTTGTCTTCCTTTTACATGATTGTCAGAGGTTGTTTGATTGTTAAGGTTTTAAGTATGCTGTTTGTATTGATGTTCCTTATATGATGTCATATTTCAGATGTATGTATCTCAATAACATAATGTGCTTCTATTGTTTGGAGGGGTGAGATGCAAAACCTGTGTCTATTGTTATTTACTCTGATTGTATAGATATAGTTGGTGGTTATTATCTTCTTTTTACTCAATTGCCAGAGGTTGTAGAAGACCTTTATGCAATCCAGGCTCTTCATGTAGCTTGCATTGTGATAGTAATATCACAACTTGACACGCTGTGGAAAATATCTCCTACTTATCAATTGATGAGCTAAAGGGGCTCTATAATGAATGGTTCATAAGGCACAACACTTGCTGAAGGTTTTGCAAATGGGGTTGCAAGCTAAGTGGGTTTAACCTTGGGGAAAACTCCGCGGTTAAGCGTGCTTGAGCTGGAGTAGTACTGGGATGGGTGACCTCACGGGACGGCCCAGTGCTTCACCTCTATGAGCATCACCTAGATGCAATGAGTGCTAAGTGGACCATTCACTATCATGAGAGATGAGTTCTTGTGTTCTTGTGAACCACTACTCATGAAACAGGTCAACGAGTTTGACTCGTAAAACTACATAGTTGAATCCTGATAGCAATATCACAATTTGACAAGCTGTGGAAAATATCTTCTACTTATCAACTGATTAGCTTAAGAAGCTCTATAATGAATGGTTCACATGGCACAACTCGCTAAAGGTTTTGCAAATGGAGTTGCAAGCTAAGTGGGCTTAACCTTGGGGAAAACTCCATGGTTAAGCACGCTTGAGCTGGAGTAGTATTGGGATGGGTGACCTCCCAGGAAGGCCCAGTGCGTCACCTCTGTGAGCATCACCTAGATGCAATGAGTGCTAAGTGGACCATTCACTATCATAAGAGATGGGTTCTTGTGAACCACTACTCATGAACGGGTCAATGAGTTTGACTCGTAAAACTACACGGTTGAATCCTGATAGCAATATCACAATTTGACATGCTGTGGAAAATATCTCCTACTTACCATACAAGATCTTTCCTCAAATAATAGACTTTACTCACAAAAGTCTTATAATATTATTGATTACAAAGCTAAAACTATTTAAATTAAAATAGATGAATCTTTTATTAATTGAATAAACCATCAAATGAAGGCATCGAAACAATAAACTAATTCTAGAAAAGCTCAAATGCAAAAATATTGAACAATGAAAAAAACATTTTACAAAATGATTTCTGGGCATCTATCAACCTTGGAAGGAGACTCTACACAACTAAAGAAGCCTTGAAACCCTTTGGAGAAATATTTTCTCAATAACGTGATCCAATGCTATTCAGCTTGTTCACAAGGGGGCCAATCAAAAGCAGTGGTGCAAGCTCGGACAAAAAATAGAATGATGAGGGCGTCCGGTTTTGCAGCACAACCATCACATCATGCAAAGCCATTAAAATAACATCTCATTAAACTCACCATGGGTTCGCTCTGATTGTGTTTTGCAGCCAGGATTTGCCTGGTGTGCGTCTGTGGAAACACCCAGACAAATCCAGACTGAAAAACACATTCCCTGCCTGCACCCAGAAGGAGCCAAACCATGTACCCATATCCAGCGCAAATCAGACCAGGATCCAAGCCTTCAGGCCACTGACCCAGTAACATAGCTTATCAATGCCTGGAAAGTTGTTTTCACACTCTTTGCCACCAAAGTTACTCTTCCTTCTAAGAGCATCATTTTTATTTTAATATTTTATTAATTTCCTCAAAGCAAATTTCTGTTGACCTTAATCCACACTTAAAAAATTGTCTCACATTCTGCCATCAAAGTTACAGAAAACCACCATTTTTTGCCATTTCCTTAACAATTCTGTTGCAGTATGTTCGTTATGCTTTCTGTGAGTAGATATTGGTGTTACTTGCATCTTTGCATATTGGTGTTACTTGCTCTACCCCACGTTGAGATGATGTCAGGACAATTGAGCTAGATGATAACATGCTCACCTACACATTCATGTTTTATGGGCTTGCTAACCTACACCATTTTGAGTGCCCTGACAATATTAGCATGTATCATATGTTGATCCCTGGATGCATGTCAACACATCATATTGGCCATGTAGTTCATCCCATCTATCTATGATTATATCTCTTCAATTTCAGCTAGCCTCCTAAGATTTTCTAGCAAAATCTTGTCATCTTCTGCATGACCTATTCTTCCCATCTGTCATAAACAAGAAACATGAAGATAAATATTCACTCCATATTAGAGATACACACTCTTGGAAATTGGAAGAGTGAGGCTGGCAAAGCAAGGGAATCTTACAGAGTATAAATAGGTGTAGATTGTATGTTATCATTTGAGTTTGTGAATAGCGTAGTAAAGTACTTTGTTCTTTTCTATTTTCCCCAAGTAATTGATGTATCAAGATTCTAAGAATACTTGATGTACTGAGATTATGGGAAATTAATGAAGACTGTCCCATATTCCAATTGAATGCGTTCATGTTTTAATTTCTGCATTGTCCTTGTGAACTTTGGGTGGCTAAATTGTTGATGGTTGTTTATTTAACCCTTCACCATACCATCAATTGTAACATCAGAGCCAAACTAATTTAAATTGTGTTGAAGAGAAATGTGAAGAATGGGTCACAGAGGAATGCCTTGTGGAAGAGGTAGAGGAAATGAACTGCTGGAAGTTGCTAACCTTGCTGAGATGGACAATTCTGCAGGATAGATTTGAAGCTATAGAAACAGAACAATGGATAGGAGTTGCTTAAAAATAAGCAACAACGATGAACCCTTAAAGACCAACTACAGCAAGTGTAAATAAAAGTTGATCCTAAAGAAATGTGTAATGTCCCCATTATAGGGTTCTCTTGCTTTGCAATTGGGGATGGTTTTTTGGGTTTGTGTCTGCTCAATCAGAAGGGTAATCTGATGTTACAAGTAAGCTCAAATGGTTTAGAGGAGTTATTTGATGCTTTTGGATGTTATTTCCGGCCTATGGTTTGGGCTCCAAGATTCTTGGAGGAGTTTCTATATATAGAAAGTCGCCCAATCGGCTCTGTTTATCATTATTCTTCATCAGGATCACTCTTGTGCAGTCAGTTTCTGATTTTGATGCATTCCAACAGTTTCTGCAAAATGAGTATATTAATGGCTATATTTTAATTAATTTACTAAGGTTGCTAAATATTATTTAAAATATTTAAAAGGCACCTTAGTGTTATAGCTTGTCGGAACCAGGATGAAATGTTTTAAATCATGGATATATTAAATGGGGACCCCTTGTGTGTCAAATTATCATTATTTTAATAAAAAGGCCTTTTGGGAGCTAAAGGGTAGTTTAAATTAAACGGGGACATTTTTTTGCAGACTACTCTTTTATTTTGATGATGAGTCCAACGATCAGATCTGAAACATCAGAAATAGAACAATCCCATAGAAAGAGACTGAAAAGCTGTTGTCAAAACCATAACTTCTAATACGAATTCAAAACTAAGTGCCATTTGTTTTAAAATTGCATATTTTTTCAAGATTAATCCAATGGGCGATTGTTTTCTACATGGTTTGTATTCTCTTAGCCATCATGTGCTAATGACATCTTGTAGAATTAAAATTTTTCTCATATAGACACAAAATTGAGTACCTTTTTTTCAAATAACATATTTTTTCAACACAAGCGATAGGATTGAAAAAAGTCACATGTTGATCCTTCTACACATATTAATGCATCAAATCAGACATGTGGGTCATCTCATCCATCTACAATTATATATCTAGGATTTCAGCTCAATGCCCAAAATTTTATAACAGCTGGAAGGTGAACCATTCCACATTCCCTTCTGACTACTCTTCCATATGTAACAAACAATAACTATGAGAACAAATACTCAGTCCATATCAGACAAAGGCACATTTGAAATTTGGAAGAATGAAGCTAGCAGAGTAGGTTAAGCCTACAAGGAACTGAGTGTGTTGATGAGCACAGCTTACGGAAAGATTAACTGAAAGTCAAGAAGTCTAGATAGGGATAGAGTTTGTGTTGGACAATAGTGTAGAGGACTAGGATGTGCTTTCATATTTCGAGAAAATGTTTGATGTATTGACTTTCTGAGAAATCACCAAGGAATATAATGTTTTATATTTGAATTTATTCATATTTATTTTGTATAATGACCAGCTGAGTGGTTAATGTTTGTTCATAAAAACACTTAACCATGCCATCAAAGTGAAGCCCTAATTAAATAATCTTGTATGATGTACCCTACATCAAGATTATAGTTTATTTCTATTCCTTAGAATACCGGAGATAGGGTATATCAGCCTACCATACATTTTGCGCTGTATATTTTGGTTGTATTTCAGCATATAAAATATTTGACTATTAGAAAGCCTACTAAAAACTTTCAGTGATATCCAACCATTTCTATTCCTGCTCCCAAAATATGGTTTTCAATAGTTTCCCAGTATGCTTATCCCAATCTTGTTGCGACATAGATAAACAAAAAGAGGCACAAGTATGAAACCTCTGTTATTGTTTTAAAATAGATATTTAAAATAATACAGTATAAGAGAAGCAGCATTTATAATTAACAAAGGGCTTAGTAAATTAATGGGTAGTTCAAATAAACAACATCTCTTTAACTAGGCTCAAGCAAGCGAAGTTATTGAAATACCGTTTAGCATTTCAACAGACCTTTGTTCGCATGATTTCAGTAGTAACAAAAATATCATGATCAATTTAAAACAGGATGTTGAGTCACACTAAACTATACCATGTAAAAGACAAAGCAGAGTTATTAAAATTGTATGGAGATCCAATTATCTTGAGAAATCTGGAAATAAAGGAGATAAAATAGAATGTCCTGCACATTTGATGCAATAAAGAACAAAACAATCAAAGGGAGAATTTAACTTACGAAAAATAGCTGCCAGTGACACCTGATGGAAAGCACTGAAGTCTCAACTCCATCAGGTAATCAACCATTTGCACCAAAGAGCACTTGAAGCAATCTCACCCGTTGTTATATATATGCCCTCAGGTATGTTATGGCAAACAAATTCCTTGGTTATTGCTAGACCAATTCGATCCAAAAACAGCTAGATATTTTCCCTTCAACTGACCCATCGTTAACTCAACCAAAGTTACTGTGTCTGGTCAAAACAAAAGGTATGCCAAAATCATTAACAATTAAGTAACCACAACACAACTACAGTTTGGTATGCAGAAACCCCACAATTCAATGCAAATACATTTTGAAAGATAACATCACATTGCCACCAAAACAGAAACTCAAGATTGAATGTAGAAAAACACCTTACGACGCTTGGAAGCTGGAGAACCTCCAGGGTAAGCATCATCAGACCGATCTGAATGCTGCCTTTCAAAGTCAGATTGGAGATTTTCATTACCAGTGCCATTATCTGTATCATTCTGAATATGACAAATCCAAACATGCAACACCAATACAAATAGCATTTAATATCAATGACAGGGATACAAACAACTAAAAGCATATCTAATAGCATCAACCCTTTAACAGAACACATCTCATGGACATTACTCTATGATACTTTGCAACAAGTACAAGGAGTGATTAGGAGAAAACTACACCTGAGTCCTTGGAATTTCTGCTCCATTCCTATCAGATGAACATTGCATATCAGTTGATGTTCCAGGTTGTTCCTCCACACCATAACTCGATGATGGACCCTCAGAACTTGAGGCCTTAGGATGTCCCTCAACCTCATGACGAGAAGCTGATGCCTCAGATTCAGATTCCCTCCCAGCTGCATCTGATACAGAAGGCATCAAACGTCGCAGTAGTCCCAGATAATCTACCGTGGCATTCTCCCCATGTAAACCTGAGTACAACTCTGACAGATTTTGACTTCTCTCTCCTATCTGTTCTCTCAATTGTAGCTGACTACTTGCAAATGGATTTTGCAAAGCCTGCAATACCACATCAGATATTGCAACAGGTGCTCGAGTATGGTCTGCAGCTGGTCTGGAAATATTGGTTGTTGCCAGGTTATGATGTATATGAGACATTAAGTCAACACTATTGCCTGCTTGTCCTTCAGGCATCATACCAGAAAATATTTGACCAACTCCAGGAGGCAGTTGTGCCAAAGTGCTACCTTCACTATCAGATATACCACCATTGCTCTGCTCATGATCTCCTTGCATGTTATGGGGACCTAGGTGTATGCTATAAACATGTACACTCGATGGTCTCTGTTGGGACAGGCCTTGCTCTGTTACTAAACCTGCACCATCAGAACAAATAGATCGCACTTCATGTAAAGAGAGAGCACGCAGAAAAATGAATAAGGAGCCTTTGTAAATCTTGGACAATGTTTTTCCTTTAAGGATTGAAGAGATGCAAGTAAACAGTCATTAAACTTACATTGTCATAATTTCAAGGCCTGAAACAATATTATTATATCAAAATCAATATCATTCATACTGCTAATACAGACAGTTAAGAATCCTATAAAATACTTGGAGGATTACTAACATTCCTGGGAAAAAGCAGTGAAGCTAACTCCAGATGCATTGAAAGTACCAATTTATGCATAAGAATGAAATGAATGCTTTGTGCAACCTAAAGAAGATACTATATAAGCATATCAATTTATGGTATCTTTTATTTACTTCATCAACTATACACAACCTAAGACAAAGACATCATTTAGAGTAAAACACATTATACTTGGTAAATCAAATAAGTTACAATATCCATAGGCATTTTGTCAATGAATCAACATATTCATGGCAACTGGCCAATGTAAAGAACGTGATTAACTCGAACCTCTTGTTGCACAGACAGTACAGTACCAATAGAAGATTAAATATGCTCAACTAGGAGGAAGGTTGTCAGAAGTCATGGGAAAATATCTAATGTTCATCTCCGGAAGAATACAAACCACACCTTTACTTGCCAGTCTTATCAAATATACACTCCATGCAAACATAAACACTGACGTGCCTAAATCCCTAGTAGGATGCAGGGTTTAGTACAAAAAGACTCAATAAATTTTCAGGAATATCTAGGTTTACCATTTTCCTTAATTGTAAATAAATAAATTAGAAAAATCAATATATGATAATTATGTAAAAAAGATATTAAACAAAAGATAAAATATTAAGGCGATGACATATTGAGATTTGTTCCTTTAGGGGTTTTAGTATTTTGATGAGGTGTCAACAATGAAATGATAGATTGAAGATAGTAGAAAAGTAAAGACATCTGGAAAATGTTAGATGATAAACATGACACTGTAGACAGAATAATTAGTATATTGAACAAATGTAATGAGCTTCAGTAGCCCATACAACCCGTGACGAAGGCATAACACAAAACATTATACCTAAGTAGCTGGTTCAGGTTTGGTTTTGCAGATTCAGAAAAAATTGAAAAAATTGGGGGTTGGGTTTGTTTTGGGTTCAGTCATACACAAGTTGAAAACAATATGTGTACATATACACACTCATCCAAATTCCTTCACAATCAACAATAGAGTCCTTTATTAATCTAAACCTTAACATTTAACAGTTTATTAAGTGATACACTTATACTAAGAATTGAAAGATTGAAAGGAAGATTATTCAATAGCCTTTTATTATTCTTATATTCCACTGAAACAAAGATTCAAATCAGGTTTAGAGTGCACTGGATCTGGAAATAGGAAACCAACACCAGGAAAGAAATGAACCTGAAACAGGTTTAAAATCATTGTATAAAATCACAGATCAAGCCGAAAAGATAACTAAGGCAAACGGGAAGAAGAAAACAAAATGAAACCCGTGAAAATCCGAAAAACAAAAATGAAACAAGCAAGTGGGAAAAAATTAAAATCAAACCAAGAATTCAATAAGACATTAAGAAACAATCAAGCATAAAGAAAATTAGTTATTGCCAAGCCTATGGCAAATAAAACTAGGAGTATTAAAACAAAGCTGGACAATGTATGATAAACAGCAGGTGATCTCCTTTGTATGACTGACATGCGCGGCTAAGGAAGGATGCCCTACCAAGCAACAGAAAATTAATGTCAGTGACTGAATCGTCATGGGCAAACAGTTGATTAAAAAAACAAAAATGACAAAAATTACAGTGACATCCTTTTGGGTTCTGATGGATTCTCCAAAATTCATTTGGGTTCCCCAGGTTCATCTGGGACAAACCCACAGTCAAAGGCACACCCTTTCCAACTCCCCAGCCTGATCAACCCAGATCACAAACTGAGTTCAAACCAGATCCAAATCTGAGGCCTGCACCTACCAAACCAGCTGCTTAGGATTATATCATTATACTAATCAAACATAACAAGCTCTATGCAGTATTGAACCAATTCCTATAGGTTTTTATATAGGTAACTATACTGCATTTTACCAAACATGATTAACTCTGATCACTAGATACAATAGTCACATTCCTTTTACCCTGTTTATACCATAATAGCTACAAAATTAATTTTTAAGAAGAATATACTTACAGTGTTCCACAGAGTTTCGGGGACGGGGACGGGGACGGGGGGACAGCAGGGAACATGTCTTGGGGACAGGAGACGGGGTCTAAGTTTGGGGGTGGCGAGGGGGCAGCGGGGGGCCGGTGCTGAAATACATATAGTACTTGAAAAATTAGTTATAAAAAGATGTATAACAATATAATTATATAACTGTAGAAGCCTAAGTTGCATCCAGAAGTATTCTTGATTTCAAATATATGTTACGATGTTTTTTAAGATAATAGATTAACATTGGTTTTAAGTTTTTAACATCTATGTAAGACCAAATTAGGTTTCTACAAGATGTATGTTTGATGTTGGAGGATATATGCAAGATATTTGGAGTGGAAAGATATCCCAAATATTGAAACACTTAGCATATAGTTTGGGTACAATTTTGTCCAAACACTTGGTTTACAATTTACAAACCAAACATGTTAACTATCTCCACTCTACATGGGAATTCAGTCATTGCCCACATCATTGCATTCCATGAGATGACAGCTCTTTGAGGCATTCAATCAGGCAGCTCACGTGCCTTGCCACTACTTCCACATTTTGCATACTGTACAGTGTAAATCACTGAAGCCGCACAGGCCCTAAGGTAAATAAAAAAATAAAACAAAAATTAAGATACAAATAAAATAAAATATTAAAAATCTACATACCTGGCAGCCTCCCAGAAGTTTCCCTGGAGTCTCTCAGAAGTTCCCTAGAAGTTTCCTTGGGGTCGAGGGGACAACTGGAAGTCTCCTAGAAGTTTCCCTGGAGTCTCCCCAGCAGAAACAGCCAGGAAACATTTCCCTCCAGGAGGAGACTTCTAGGAAAAGGCGGAGAAACTTGGAGACGGTGGGGGGACTGCGGAGGGACGTTTCCCAGACGTCTCCCGTCTCGCGTGTGGGTGTTTTTTTCAGGGGATGCATCCCCATGGAACACTAATACTTATGATCAATAAAATTTATGTTGACTGTTATCCCACCTGTATAAAAGGAGTTCATATATATCAAGGACCTGGCAAAATGGACCCTATGGCTCAGCAGGTACAATAGCTGTGAATGTATAACCATAGGGTATCAAAGGATCGATACTTTTTTAACTTTCTACCTGTTACTTGAAGTTAAAGATTAATAGATGTAAGTTTTATACTGAGTGAACATACAAAAAGCACTCCTTTCCACAAGTCACAAAAAAATAAAAATAAAAAAAATGTGAAGAGATATCGGTGCACAAAAATACTTTGGACTAACCAGTTCTTTTGTATTTTATAATAGCCCATCAAAAAACATTGCTGATGTGGCACTGTCTTTGATGAACTTAACTCCAAACAGTACGTTTAAGCAATTCACTTGCCAAGTAAGGTGATGTAAAAATTTGAGGGTCATACAACTTAACACATAACAGTTTAAGGGGTGAAAAGTTAGCACTAATGGCAACTGAATTCTCTCCCCTAGATATTGAAAGTTACCTTGTCTGATCAAATGATGTCAGGCATTCCTATTCCATTCCTCTAAAAGGCATTAATGACCATTTCAGTTACCACTTGTAATCTTTTCCCTCAGTGGTAAATTTTTGGTTCATACCTTTAGAGGCAAAACATTTTGGTTAAGATATATATAGGATGAAAAAATGGCAATGAAACAAAATGTTTTCTAAATCTTTGGACATCTAAAGTAAAGCACAATTACCCAAAAACTTATAATGAAAATACACGAATCAATTTCTCACATTTATACTAACAAAAACATTCTCACAATTTTTTAATGTCTTCTACTCCATTCATCAGAAATCCTTTGAGAGTCCCCACACCAGGGATAATGCAACCACTAACTCCCAACAACATAATTTTGGGATACACTGCATCAAGAACTTTCATTCACTCAAATGTACAGTATAATCTAATTCCTTTCCCATCCTATTTATATGCATAGCATGGGTTAAGAGTTTTTGAATGAAAGGAAATCTAAGAGGCCCTATTGGGAAAGATATCTGAACCTCAGCTTATTAAACTCAAAATGTGTTTATTATATTCAGAAATAGTAATACATTATGTAGATAAAAATAGATACAGAAGATTCAATTACAAGTTCACGTCAATAAAATTGATGATAATTGAACTTTAAATGTTCAGAAATAAGTTAGAAGAAAATATCTTTTTAAAAAATAATTCTGTACTTCAGGGATACTTGGCCATATATCCTGTCTACACAACACAAAAATATTTAATATAAAAAATCAGGGATTCCAGAATTTTTTCTGTCAATATAAAAAAAAACCTGAGAAATTTAGTGTACTATTGCCAAGTTGATTTTAGATTATGAATTTGGAATGTAACTACTTTAACATTACGCACCAGCCTGGCTCTGCAGCACCCCATGCACTGAAGGTGGAGCCTCACCCACCAAAGTTGCATTGACTGAAGAATTTGGATGTTCCGCTTCTTCCCGGTTTCTATCTGTTGGTGGTGAAGTTTGCACCTGCACTTGAGCTCTAAGAGCGGATAAAGGAATGGATAGTGGGGAATGTTGTTGGGCAGTATCAGTGCCATTTGTAAGGTTTCCAGCAGAAAGAGTTGGGGGGAGATTTCTCACTTGACTTAATTGTAAGGGGTTTAGCTGCTGAAATCTTGCAAGTAGTGGATAAAAGAAACCATGTGAGCTACTCGAAGACTCACTTCGAGCCTCACCAGTAATAGCTGCAGGTACAGCAGCAATTCTAACTGGAACAACCCTTACAGCACCATTTTCTGCATGAAAAGATGAAACACCTTCTCTGCCCAAGACTCCTCCCTGAGGACTTGCAATTTGATTTCCCTGCCCTTCCACTTGTTGCACACTACCACGTTCTCTTTGCTCAAGACCTGCACCAGGAGCTAGTGATGACTCTGTCGCTAAGCAATATGAGTTTAGAAGATCTTACTAGGACCACTTAAGTAAATATGTCACTTATGTACCATTGAATATACCTGTATGTATATGCATTTCAATGTTTCTTAATGAATCTCCTGTAGTGGCCAGACCCGCTGTCCCTGGATGAGTAGCTCCAATGGGAATGCTACCAAAACTGGAGCCAGGCTGGAAAGGAAGGGCCTGCAGAAAATAAAGTCAAAAGAAAATGAAACAATTATTCAAATTAAACTAAAATAAACTGTAGCAATCTGATTGCAAGACACAATAAGTATAACCTGAACCATCAGAGGGTTAGGGCCAGTTGTGGAAACAAAGACTGCTGGACCAGCATTCACTACCGATTCAGCCTGCATATTGAAATTCCAATATAAATAATGCATTCATAACATTGTGTACTCAAGCACGATCAGAATAGATTAAGCAAAAGGAATCAAACATACAGGAGACTGTCCCATACGCAATGTCATGGTGGTACGAGCAAGCTCTAGCAATAATGCACCCAAGTTCTGCATGATAATTCCATTTCGCATAGCAGAAGACTGGATCTCAGCACGTACCATTGGATCAATTACACTTGATTCTCCTTCCAGCTGCCTGGCAAGATGCTGTTACAATTCCAAATATAAAAAGATAGATTAGCATATAAATCTTGTAATTAGTTGTGCACCATATTAAATTTCAGACATAAGGAATAAACACCATATAAGTAAGGAGATTACAAAAAATTCTAACAAAACATCATAATAGGTAAGGGGAAAAATATTATGCTCTTTTTTAGATGATTCACACATTAAAAACAATTTGACTTATACATAAAAATTGTTCGGTCAAATAACCCTTAAAAATTGTTCCTTCAAATATCCCTCAAAAATTGTTCCTTCCAATCAACATTTGCACTTCTCAAAGTATCTTATGTTAGAACTTACTACATCCAACAACAACACAAATGTGTTTAGAAAAGACAAGCCTCCATCCAATATAACTAGCAATAGTTGCACATTTTTGCTTATTGATTCTCACAATGGTTACTTCAGCTGGATCTTAGATGTGATCCTAGAGAGGGGTACTTTTGCTAAACCCTCCCAGCCTTGGACACTCCCCAATAAGCATTATCAGATTTTGCATTGATCCCTTCACAGTGATCAATTGATGACACTATGGACTTCACCATTATGGCCCAGACAGTGATACTTGGTTATCTCCAGTTCTACTCAGCTTTTACTCTTTAGGGTTCTTGTTCCACCTTCTTGGCTATTTGTAGTAGTTTCTTGACCACTTGCATTGGTGGTCCCCTATTGTTTTATATTTCTTTGTTTACTTTTTGTTCTTCCCCTTTGTGTGGCCTTTTCAAGGTTTCTCTTCCTAGAAATGTATATTGCAAACTGATATAATCTTGCATCCAATTGACCTACTTTTGTTCATCTGTGGACATTAATATAACTTCTTTCTTTCACATGCATGACAAAGAAATGTTAGAATACGGTAATTACATACAGTCCCTTATTTCTTTTGGTCAACAGCTATTCTGACAGCAAAAGATTTAATCACTCATGACTTCTAAATCAAGGACAAATTAGTGAAGTTGATCATGATCAAAGCAGCCAAAAGAACTCGCTATCACAAAATTTGGGAGATGAACACCAACTACAGTGCATCCATGCCCATAGTAGTTGGGATGGGTAAAGAATGAGGGGCAATTGATAATTGACGGTCATCAATTACTAATGTTATATATATATGACATTTTGCATTGAGCCTTTTCAAGACACAATTGGTTGTATTGTCACTCCATTGCATTGTTGCAACATCAATACTTGAGCATTGGACCACTATGAATGTACAGCTATCTTCAATGGATTTCACAAGTCCTCTACAATCTTTTACTTCTGTTAAGTCTTTTACTTTCTAGCATGCCTGCAGTCATACAAATCAACCTGTCTGTTGAGTTTGTGTATCGTTAGTGAAGCCAAGGAAAATATGCCCACAAGTTCCCACCATCAGCAATCAAATCTCACATTGACATGTAGTCTGATATTTTTTGAGGAGCCTGGAGAGCCTTCTCCTTTGAGGTTATTGCAACATTCAATTGAGTTTGTGCCAAGACCTTGATTGACCAACTAGCCACCCTATCAACTACATCCATTCAGAGAGTTGATATAGAACACCATATCAAATAACGTTTCTGTAAGGTAAGATTCAGCTCAGAAGTTCTCCTTGAGTATCTTTTGCACTTGTAGTGAATGAAAAAAGAGCCATTAATAATATTATCAGACTCTCAACAAAATCGCAACTTCACTTCTAGTGTTACACCCCGCTGTTAATTTACCAAATAATTTAACCTTTATGTGCAAATATGGTTTTAATATATGATAATTTCATAATTGTTGATGTTTATGGCAGCGTCGTGGTCTTCTTCCAGCAATCTTCTTGATGGCAAGATAATAAATTAAATAATAGCTAAGGCTATTTAATCTATATATATAGCGATTGGATAAATTCAAGAGACACGTCATTAATAATAAATGATGATTAATTATTGAAGATGGCCGACCTTCCTTGTAATCATATTTATTATTTGTAATTTCCTTGGTGGCCGCCCTAGCTTTTATTTGTAATTATATTTTTCTTTTGGTGGCCGACCTTCTCCTTGAAGAGTTGCGACCTCTCTTGCAAAATGTATATATAGAAGTTCATTCTTCCTCATTCTATTATCAAGAAAGTTCGAAGTCTCTTCTCTTCTCTCAAGTGTGAATTACCAAGAGCAGATTGCGAATTCATCAAGTGCAGATTGTGAAGTCATCAAGAGCAGATTGCGAACTCTTCAAGAGCAGATTTGAGTTGCAAGGAAGTGCAGATTATTTATCTATCATTGCATCTTGTGAAGGTGCTGATTATTGGCCTCATTGTAAAGAGACTTATTGCCATTACATATATATAAGAGATATATATTTGTTGCTGGGTTTTTCTCCCTCAAGAGGAGGGTTTTCCCAGGGTATCTGCTGCGTTATTGTGTTGATATTTGAATTAATTTTCTGTGATTTACATCTGATCACAAAACTAACAATAATGATATTTGATGGTTGAATGAAATGTTTTTGCAATGTGATGAAACTATTTATAAATGTTTCAATGATGCTTAAGCTATATAGTGAATATGATATATATGTTATCAGCTAACTACGAACATGCTGCTCTAAGTTGGATGCAGGAAAGTTTGAACCCTCCAGTGGTGGAGGGAGAGTATCACCTAGGAGAAGAGATTGGTGTTCAGAATGTTTGGTATTGTTATCTAAGTAGACGCACACACTCACTTACATAGACTAGTGGAATCTCATCACATCAGTTTGAGTTTCGTAATGGTAAGTCTTGAACCTAAGTTGATAGGGTTGTGAGTCGTTAGGGAAAATTATGCTTTTCTCGTCTTTGATCCTCCTTGACCATTTAATTAAATTAAATTAAAATGCAAACATTCTTTGTACGCAGCATATATAACATGTATTGTATATTTGAATAATATATATATAAATGAAATATATATATGTATATAAGATGAAGCATATATATGTATGTATGTAGGTACGAATATATGTATATAATAATATCTACATGTACTCATACATATATGTATATGCAGACAAAATAAATGAAATGTGTGTATATATATATATATATATATATATATATATATATATATATTAAAAAAAAATTATATATTATATTTTAAATGATTTTGAATGCCATGATAAGTGGCTGATATGCCACGTGTACAGTGGTCGCCCAGCATAGGTGCCACCATATGCATTTATCAAATTACCATCATTGCCACGTAGTGGCTGAATGTTACACTTTCTAAGCTGTTTAAACAGCCACATAAAGGTGGTGACATGGAGAATATTATTCATGTGCTCCCATTATTGTGCAACCCATGACTTGGGCAGTTGGGAAGAAAGCAGGTTTGAATGGCATTTGACTGCCTATCGTACCATATAAGGAGACTGTTTTTGCAACATTAAACTGCATTATATCTCAAAATATTAATTGACAAGCTAGTCGTGGTAATAGGAGGAGAAATTCGACTAGTTTTTGAGGACTGTTTCAAACAGAAATTTATACACCTTTTAACTACATTTTCAGTGGTGGGTTCTGAGTGGCATCGACTTAGTCAAATGCAAGTGGTGGCGACTATATGCGCAGCATAGAAGTCTATTTTGTTTGGTTTTTTCCCATGCCTGGCACCATAGGTAAATCATGGCATTTGGAGAGCTATTCGAGCCTCCAAGTTAAACTCATTTCTATCTTTAGTAAACCATTTTTAGCATAAATAGAGATCAGCTGCTCATTCTTCAAGTTGTTTATTAGTTTTGTAATCTTTGAGATAGCTGCATACGTGAGATTTGAGAGAAGAATTAAGCATAGTGAGAAGAGCATTTGAAATCTGCACATCAATACACCATATATTGGGATTAGTTTGACTGTATCAGAATTTGATTGTTCAATAGTTTCAGACTGGTTGTAATAGAATCAAAATAACGGTGCAAGGATAGTGTTGTCCGCTGAAGTTGATAGGACAGCAAGTTCATAGCTGAGTTAAAGTGCAGATTTGAAGCAAGAAATACCAGAATCAAAGACAAGCTATTTAATTCCAGGCATGATTAAAATGATTCTCCTTCTTTCTCTTTTAAAATTTGATAAAAGCACTTTCATTATTCTGAATTTGCTTTCGCCACTACGTGCAAAGTATGGCTGTTGGAGAAAGTATATGACTGCATGTATGAAAAGTTTAGTTTATTTATGCAAAATGTCAATTAAAAATGTAAAGAGTTAATAAGAACTAGTGCAACCAATTGGTTAGTTCAAAGTAGCTTTCTATTAAAAACATTGTTAAAATCACGTTTGATTTTCGTGATACTGAATTAATATATATATTTGAGAGAGGGCTTCAGTAAAAAGTTTAGACTCTCTCTAAAGCTGTGTTTAACCCAACAACCAGCTTATTAAACCAAAGTAGTGAAGAAAAGCTAAGTATGGGAATATGATATTTATCCCAATAAGACAGCATCTTATTTATAATGTTTTTGAACAAGTTTATATTGCATTTCAATAAGAGGGGCTGAAAATGTATTAGAAGTGAATATGTCTTTATTATCTTTTGAACGTTATCATCTTATATATTATACCACATCTTTATTATTACCTATGCATGGTAATTTAATCATGAGAAGAGGACTTACGTTTTCAAAAACTCAAAGACCTTAAAAGTAGGAGAATTGATTATTCCCTTGTGTCTAGGTAAAATACTTGAATAAGAGGCAATTGCCGGACCCAAAATGTTACAAGTATGTAATGGGGTATTCAAGATAAATGAGTCCAACCTATTTGGTCGAATAATCAACACTAGTGAGTCATCACTATTGAGAGAAATTTTGTTTAAGTTAGTTAATCTTTGGGTCAAACCAAAAGAAGAGTTAACCACAGGTCATTAGGATCTCCAAGCCGGGTTAGAGGAGGGTGAGCTAACGACACCGCTTCCTTAGAAAGTGGATTGATTAAGAATATCAAACTTTGGCTAAAGTAAGTGTAAAAGTCGTTGCTTGCACTTGTTGATTCACTGTGCTCCAGGTTTACATAACTTATCAGTAGAGTCATGTATAGTTAGAGAATGTCTATAGTTGTATGATCATACATGTTATGTAGGACACAACACTAGATACTCAGATGGCAATACTAGGGGTTCCCATACCAAACTCTTCGTCGAAGGGCAAGGCCACTTCCAATAGGAAGGTGTGCAGGGAACCGTTGGTCCGTGGTTGGAGGTAAAGCGCTTGGGTGGTGCTCTCCCTCTTGCAGACGGCATGCCGAGACTTGTGAAATTATGAATTTATATATATGATCATGAATTCTATTTATAAACTATATTTGAAAAGATGAGTTTCATTTACTTGAAGTTTAGTCATAATGTTTAAATTATGCAAATGTTATATGAAATTTTTTATGCAACATGCAAATTATGTTATTGAAAAAGGAAATAGATTGAAGTTTAGTCATAATGTTTAAATTATGCAAATGTTATATGAAATTTTTTATGCAACATGCAAATTATGTTATTGAAAAAGGAAAATTCTATTTCCTGTTTTTGGAAAACATTGAATTATTCACTTAATGAGTTAAAACTTAGGTGAAAACTATAGAGTAAGGAATGGATATGTTACATGTGCTATCAGAGCTACTAGGTTCAACACTTGGACCTATGAGCTCTTTATGCAAACCTATGTTCCAACATTAACAATAGCTGATGTTTGGAAATTCTTGTGCCAGATGGTGAGAGTCAAGATGATTGCCAGAAAATCTGTGATTGGCAATGAGCATTACCTAAGGGCTAAGAAAGAACATGAGGCTATAGTAAAGACCATAGAGGGAAACAACCATAATGAAGAGATATGGCTTGGTGATTCTGAGACTCTCAATAATGCCATATCCCACATTAAACTGGAGAAGAAGATGCAGGATGCAGCCAAGGCCATAGTTGAAAAAATTTCATCTCTCTCTCCAGAGACATACCAACTAAATGCAATGTTAGCAACCCTTTGGTTAAGCAGGAAGGAATGGAACTGCACCTGCATGTTCCTTCATCTCCCAAAATCATTGTAATAGTTTCTAATAGTCTTGGTCAATAGAATATGCAAACCAAACAAGAGCAAAAGTAGAGCAATGTCTACACGAGGCAAAGGTTGAACTTTTGAGTTTCTCAACCGAAGTAAATCTGTACGTAGACCCCTTTAGGATTGTGTGATGTCATTCTAGGGTTAAATTGGTTACTGAGGCATAGGGCCAAGGTTGACTATTATGCTAAAATAGTAGAGTGTCTAGACAAGCTTGGGAACAAAGTGTACTTGCAAGTTGTATCTAGTGAAGTAAAATTAAGGCAAATATCAATTGTGCAGTTGAAGAGAGCCAAGAAAAAGGGATGTCAACTTTTTGCAGTCAAAATGGAGAAGATGGATGATTACAAAGAGTTCATCTTTCAGGATGACTTAATGTACTATGAATCTCATAAACTCCAAGGAGCGGAAGAAGAGGAATTTATGGAACAAGAAAGGTCAAACATGGAAAAGCATCCTATTTTAAAGGATTTTGAGGATGTTTTTCCAAATGAATTGCCTGGGTTACCTCCTAAAAAAGCTTTTGACTTCTCTATAGATATAGTTCCAAGATCTGAACCTATATCCAAGACTTCATATATAATGACCACAACTGAGTTAATGGAGTTAAAGGCTCAACAGCAGGAATTGTTGTCAAAAGGACTTATTAGACCCGGTGTATCACTCTGATCTTCATCAAGAAGGATGGTACACTGCACTTGAGTACAAATTATCGTATGCTTAACAAAGCAACGATAAAGAATAAGTATCCGTTACCACATATCGACGATCTCTTTGATCATATGTGTGGGGCAACAGTGTTTTCAAAGATCACTTTGCAATCGGGTTACCATCAATTAAGGCTTAAGGATGAAGATATCCACAAAACAACCTTTAGAATGAGGTATAGACATTATGAGTTCACAGTCCTACACTTTGGACTGACGAATGCACTAGCTGCATTCATGAACCTAATGAATGACGTGTTCAGAGACTATCTGGATAAGTTTGTGCTAGTATTCTTAGACAACCTTCTAATCTATTCTAAGAATGAGGAAGAACATCTCCAGCACTTGCAGATTGTTCTCCAATGTCTAAGGGAACATAAACTTTATGGTAAGCTTTCAAAGTGTACCTTCTTCCAGAAGAAAGTACAATATTTGGGTCATGTTATCTCAGCAAAGGGAATTGCAGTAGATCCATTAAAGATCAAAGACGTACTAGAATGGCATGCACCAAAGAATGTGCACAAAGTCTACAGTTTCATGGGTTTGGCTGGGTACTCTAGAAAGTTTGTAGCAAACTTTTCAAGAATAGTTTTTCCCATTACATCATTACAAAGAAAAGGGAAAAGGTTTGAGTGGTTAGAAAAATGTCAAGAGGCGTTTGACCAATTAAAGGAGAAGTTAACTACAACTCCAATCCTTAGAGTACCAGTTCCAGAAGGTACTTTTGTGGTCATGACCAATGCCTCAGGGGAAGGATTAGGAGGGGTACTGATGCGAGAAGGACGAGTGATTGCCTATGAGTCTAAGAAATTAAAGTTGTATGAACAAAACTATGCTCCACATGATCTTGACAGAGGAGATGGCTTGAGATAATATCAGATTATGATTTTGAAATCAACTATATAAAGGGCAAATTAAATCGAGTTGCAGATGCCCTAAATCGAAGGAGACATATCTCCTCGATGATATCTATCCATTTCGATTTCAAGAATCAAGTGTTACAGAAGTCCAAGGGAGATGAATACTACGTGCAAGTTAAACAAGCTCTCAAGGACAATCTTCAAGAATCAAGGTTTGATGGGTTTCATTTTGAACCAAATGGATTGCTAAGATTCAAAGGAAGGATGTATGTATTAGACTTCGAGGAGTTAAGAAATATGCTGCAGCAGGAAGTTCATTCTGCACCATATTCAAGACATCCTAGAGAGACCAAGCTATTGACTGATGTGAAACCATTATACTTCTAGAAGGGAATGAAGAGAGATGTTACAAGGTTTGTAGCAAGTTGTCTAGAGTGCCAGTGAGTGAAAGCAGAACATCATCACCCAACAAGGCTATTATATCCTCATGAAATTCCAAAGAGGAAGTGGCAAATCATTAGTATGGATTTTGTACAAGGTCTTCCTATAAAAAAGAATAGGCATAATGCTATTTTAGTAGTGGTGGACAAGCTCACCAAGGTAGCCCATTTCGTACCAAGAAATTTGACAAATGGGGCACCTGTCATAGCTTGCAAGTTCGTGTAGGAAGTGTTTAGGTTGCATGGTGTTCTTGAGAAGATTATCTCAGATAGGGATGCTTGCGTAACGTCAAGGTTTTGGCAAACCCTATTTTCCTCACTTGGGACTCAGTTGAACATAAGTTCAACATATCATCCTAAGACAGATGGTCAGACAAAAGAGTAAACCAAGTATTATTGGATCTACTAAGAATGTATTGCATGGATCAGCAATACAAGTGAGAAGATTATCTACAATTGGTAGAATATGCTTACAACTCCTCTTATCATTCTGATACCAAGATGGCTCCACTTGAAGCATTATATGGAAGAAAGAAACGAGCTCCTATAAGTTGAGATAAGCTAGAAGATAGGATTAGCCTTGGTCTAGAGATGCTATCAGAAATGGAGGAGCAGGTTAAGTTGATAAGAAAAAGGTTAGTGGAAGCAAATGATAGGCAAAAGAGTTATGCGAATGCTAAGCGTGTTCCAAGACATTTCTCAATAGGGGAGAAGGTTTTGCTCAAAGTCAAACCTCATAAGAGTTCAATTAACTTTGGAAAGTTATCCAAATTTGCTCCGCATTATGTAGGTCCCTTCGAAGTTCTCAAAGAAGTCAACCAAGCTGCCTACAGAATCACTTTACTACCAGCTCTTGCCAAGATGCATAATGTCTTTCATGAGTCATATCTTAAAAAATATGTACGAGGTGGTAATCATATTATTGATTGGAATGCATTACAAGTACAGGACCCAGGGGTGGTAATGATCGAGCCTCTCAAAGTGCTCGACACGCACAGGCTCCACCTACGTAATAGAGAGGTCCTTTAATGCAAGGTCCAGTGGGACCAGTATGTAGAAGACTCTGCTACATTGGAGAATTACCATGATATTAAGCAAAGATTTCCTCATTGTTTGAGCTTTCAAAAACTCTTAGGAGACAACTCTTGTTATTATTTTATGTTTTGATACTTAAATCATCGGGAATGATGATTCTTAAAGGGGAGGATATGTTACACCTCGCTGTTAATTTACCAAATACTTTAACCTTTATGTGCAAATATGGTTTTAATATATGATTATGTCATAATGATATTTGATGGTTGAATGAAATGTATTTGCAATGTGATGAAACTATTTATAAATGTTTTAATGATGCTTAAGTTATATGGTGAATATGATATATATGTTATCAA
>VDFB02298996.1:0-20150 GCA_007258455.2 Sequoia sempervirens | reverse complement strand
AAAATCTAATTTAAAAACTAAAATTAGAAACTAAAAAGATTCTAATTTAAAAACTTAAAAGCTAAAAATCTAATTTTTAAAAATTAGAAACTAAAAATTAAAAAATCTAATTTGAAAACTTAAAAGCTAAAAATCTAACTTTCTAAAATTAGAAACTAACTAAATTACATTACTAAGGGGGCACGCATAAAGAAAAGATCTATTTTTTTGGTTATAAAATCCTAAAACTTAAAAGATACTATGAGAAATAAGAAAAAGCTCATATTTTTATTAAAATGAAACTAGCAAATCTTTGCATAGAAGATAAAAAGAGTTTCTGAAAGTCTTAAAAGTATTTGAAAGAGAATCAGAAGCGCTTTATATCCCCTCGCAATCTGCCATTAATGTAAGGTATGAGACAAAGTGCCATGCATTTCGCACAGTTCAACCTGCAATATTAAAAGACCGACCATCATGAAGATTTCAACCTGCAAAGACTATCAAACTGTATTGTGGTCGATTGTAATAAGCTATCAAATCTTTAGTGAAATATGTAAGTTGTATTTTTTTTGACTGCCAATAGAGGTGACTGTTGCAAAGCAAAACTACCATGATGGATTTGGATCTACCAAGGTTTAATACTCAGTCAGGGTTGGCGTAAATGAAGAAGGTTGTCTGGCCAAATACGGGTGACGATAGGAATGTCAAAGGATAGCAAGGGTTTAAGTGTTGACCAGGACTATGAGAGGCAACAGGGAAGACCAACAGATTACAGCAACCAAGAATTTATACCTGTTAGTCGCGGATTTGGCTATGACTAATCACCCAACGCCTATAGAAAATTAATGAAGCATGTGAAGTACACATAACAGATGGAGGACGATTGGACCCACCAAGATGTGAAGGCTTAAGGAACGGCTAGAAATATTGACAAAGGATTTGAATGTAGGTCGGCGAGAATCTCCAAAGAACTAGCTAAGAACGGGTGGCGTAAATGTAGATTCGACAGAGACAAGCTAACCAAAATATGCATGGGCCAAAAATGAATAAAATGTTGACGATTGTGAATGATGTTACCAAGTCATCGAGCCTTCTTGGCAAGCGATCAAAATCTTTCACCGGGTCTTCAATGCTTACACTTTTTCCTAAAACAGATATACTTTGTAAGGCAAGCAGTGAATAGGGTTTGGAGAATGGCGTTGGAGTTTGAGGAAGATGGCCTAAAAATGGGCAGTGATCGGGGACTGAGGTTTGATGAAGGCAATACTTAGGGTTTGAATGGAGAGAGGTGATGGATCGAAGGCTATGAAATGGCGGTGACTAGGCCTATGAGAAGTGGTGACTGCGGACAAAGAGTGGTGTTAGGTTGTTGGGCATAGCCTTTTGGAAAAAAACCATTGTCAAAATAGATTGTTAGATTGTTAATCAATAAACATTAAAATCCAATGAAGTAACAAAGCACAAAGGAAATGAAATGAAAATAAAGGAAACAATATTACCAGATATCTTCATCTTCCATGGTTCATCTTTGTTACACCTTCTAGTTTGCAGCAAATCGAATGAGGCCCTCAGATTTCAAACAAGCAACCTATGATAATGTCCAAGTCCTATGCAAATGTTGAAGGAATTATAAATTGTGCCAATGTTTATGCCAATGACTATGACAATATGCTAAATGAAATAATAATTATCAATACTAAAATGACTATAATGCCTAAATTCGAAAATGAAGTTGTCAAATCCTAAAATTATGAGCAAAATTGTCTTTTATAGAAAACATAATTTTGAGTGGACGGATGAGATTGAATTCTAAGAAATGAACGATCCAGATTAAGCCTAAGAATCCCTAATTAGGGTTAGGGAAAAATCCTTAATCGAACGGTCAAAATAATATCTCAGATAATCGGATCGACGGTGGAGAATAAATGAGATAAATTAATTAAAGAAATAAAGATTTTCGAAAAATCAAGAAGATAAGATTTGGACTAAAGATCAAATTTGGAAAATCAAGAATCTGCCTGATTACTTGATTTTTAGAAGATTAGATACTAATTTGAATTAAATTAATTCAAATTAATGATTTTATGAGATAATAAATAATCTTTTTCAGATTATTTATCAAAATGGACTGACAGTTCATATTGAAATGACATTTTAAATAATTTAATTTATCTAAAATGAGAAGAATATTAATGCAACATCATTTGTCTCAATTACAGAAGATCAATTGACCACTGGTCAATAATTTAAGATCTGACATGATTTGACAATTGTTTAATAACAATAAAATTAAAATAATAATGAAATTCTATTTACCAAAGAAAGACTCCTAGACAATTAATGCATTATTAGCTAATAAATAAATAAAATTCATTTATTTAATAATCATGAAGAATACAAATACATTTAATTCACCAACAATTAAGTGATTATTTAATGAATAATGGTCAGACCAAGAACATACTAAATGGCTAATTATGCTAGGATTTAAAAGTGGCAAAATGAAGCTATGTGCCTGTGGGTCATTTTAGTGCTCACAAGTGCAACAAATAAGCACAAATCTTAGTGCAGCAATAACAATATCAACAATAGGCATTGTTCATACAAAAGTAGGTGGAAGCCTACGTAGCTCGGCAGAACATACATATACCATCAAACAACACCTTGACCAACCAGCCACCCATCCAACCCATGATTGAAACACTCCAAAACACTTTCTTCCCCCATCCACAAATGATGTGACGGCACAAATCAAGTTGCTCTCGCAACAAGTGCTCGACCTTCAATCAGGGCGAACAACCAAAACACCAAGAAACTTGTGTCCCTATCCATTTGATAGGAGCTTAGTAATGAAACCATTCCCCAAGGGATTCGAAATCCCCAAATTTGACAAATATCGAGGGACAGGAAATCCAGAAGATCACATCAGGGAATTCTAGGTTCATTGCATGGAGGTCACATATGACGATACTTATCTGATGCGGCTATTTCCTAGGAGCTTGGCAGGCCATGCTATGGAATGGTTCTCTCGCTTACCCTCAGGCATTAGAACATTTCAAGAAATTATGGACGCATTCATTAAAAACTATGCATGCAACATCGCAATGGATGTTAGTCTAGAAGAACTTTTGGCTCTGAAACAAGGAAAGGGAGAATCATTCGCCTCATTCCTACAACGATGGTGATCCAAAGCCAATCGGAGCAAGTGGATCATGCCAGAAGAACAACAAGTTTTCACCATCATAGCCAACCTTGAAGGCCGCTTGGCATTTCATCTCAAAGTTCAAGGCATCACCACATATGATTAGTTGATCCCCAAGGCACTTAGCATCGAAAGAGCCCTTGTGACTCAACCTGCAGAATCAACATCATATCACGAACAACAAAACAACTGCCCACCATCCAACTACAATGATAAACCTCGTTGGAAAGGAACAAAAACATCACTAATGATGGTGTCGTCGATGCCAAGGTGGTCATTAGTGTTGCTTGCCAAAACACACCTGCACCTCAAATCCAAACACAACACCAAAACACTCATCACACAACACACCAAGCAAACAACAATCCAACAATGAATAACCTCAATGACCAAAGAGGACCACCTCAGCACAAGATTTATCCCAAACAAAAATACACCACTTTGGGGGAACCACTCGAAGACATAATGAAAATTTTGATCGATGAAAAACTCATCAAGCCTCCTACATTTGAGAATTACCAAGAACAAGATGTGAAACCTCCTTGGTATAACGAGAATCAACTTTGCGAATTCCATAAAATCAAAGGCCATACCACAAACAATTTCATGAGATTGAAAAATATCGTTCAAGATCTTAAAATATACACGAATCTGATGTCGAATCATGGCAACAAAGGGAATAACAATGATAAAGTGAAAGGAATCCACTCAAAAGTAAATCATGTGTATGAAATAGTCATCGCCTCCTTAGATGAATACTTTATGGTCATTACTATCAAGGGCGCCTATGCCAAAGATTGTGGAGTCACCACAAGAGGCGAAAAAGTAACCATCACAGGATCATCCCAGCCAAATAGAGTCCCTGCATCTAGATCCGTTCCTAATGGCTACAATGTCCTAGATCAACTCAAGAGAATGCCAGCACACATCTCCATCATGGAGTTGTTAAAAATATCATCATCTCATAAGAAGATCCTTGAGGAAGCGTTAGCCTCATCCACTGTCCCCATAGATCTTGATGCGCAGCAATTCCAAGCTATGCTTGAAAATATCACTACGCCTAATCTTCTTACATTCTCTGACCAAGATTTCCCTACTCAACTATCTCACAACCGTGCACTTCACTTGGAAGCCATAGTACATAAGAGCAAAATCAAAAGGGTCTTGGTGGATGGAGGTGCGGGCTTGAACATATGTTCCTTAAGCCTCATCAAGCAGTTGAAAATATTAGAAGATTCCATCGACAAAGGAAAGGGCATATGATAAGAGAATATGATGACCAAGAAAGAGTGTCTCAGGGCACAATCAAACTCCCTATTCAAGTAGGGATTTCCATCATGGAAACCACTTGTTAGGTCTTGGACCTCAACTTGCCATATAATATCCTCTTAGGACGTCCATGGATCCATGCGATGAAAGCAGTAGCATCAACTTTCCACCAATGTGTGAAATTTACACATAACGGACAAGAATTTACCATCCATGGATATCCTGAACCTTTCTCCTATTGCAAAAATTTTGAAGCAAAGTATTACAAAATCCCCCAAGTACCAAAAAATGATGAGAGCCCATCCACACCTTACATCGATCCTGCCACTCTCGCATCCACTTCTGCGATAGAGACACCCACCACTCCCACCATCCCCACCATCTCTGACATCAAGATTATCATCCAAGATAATGGCTGCAGAAACTACAATCTCCCTAATTATTCTTTTGTGGTAAGAGAGTTACCACAATCTCCTAGATCATAGGGATGCCCACAAACAAATGAAGCTTCCACATCCCAGACATCTCCTACAAACTATCCCGAATTTACAAATTGGGGAGATCTTGGCAAGGAGGTTATTGAAGTAGATCCATCTCACATGCTATATCACGATGAAATACCAATAGCGGATTTACCAATGGATTATAGAGGCAAGGGCCTACAAATGATGCTCGTAATGGGCTACGATAGAAATCAAAGACTAGGACAAAACAACAATAGGCTTATAATACCTATCATGCCAGAGACGCGACCAATAAAAAATATTGGCCTTGGATGTACCCCTCCAAGTATAACCATATGTGGCCATAGTCCTCCAATTAGAATGATTGACAATCCTCCTCAGCCAACCCCTGCAGAACTACGCCTACCCGTATCTACAGGTCGTGTCATAGATAATTTTACATTTGATATAACTGATGTTTGTACTAGTAGCGATGATGAGGATCCCACACCCAACTTACCCAGGCTATTCAAGAATACCACCCTCTACATGATTAGTACCCTATCCTTTGAAACAGACCATCAAAATCATGAGATTCGCCTAGTATATCCCCAACTCATCGATTACGACCAACGAGGACTACCAGTTCTTGATATATTAAAAAATGATGAGGCACTCTCAGAATTCATGGGATTGCAGGATAGCATTCCAGAGGGAGATCACAAAGTAGGGTTTATAATGGAATTGGACACACATGCCTATTATGGGGAAACAATTGAATCCTTCAGTCACAAAAGTGAGAAATTAAGAATAATATCCAAGTCCTTGAGTGAAAACCATACTGTGGCACTCTCTGACAAGAAAAAATTAAAAAGAAAGGATGCATCCAATGGTGAAAACCTCTCTGAGGCACCCGAGGATAGGGGATTCAATCTTCCTTTAAGAGCTATTCATCAGGGAAATTCGGTAGTCTTGGCAGAAAAATGCAATCCTATCAACCTAGGAACAGAGGAGACCCCGCATATCACATTCTATGCGGAATCACTACTATCAGAAGAGCAAGAGCTCCTAGCAGCCTTCTTAAGGGAAAGACAGATAAACTTTGCATGGAGTTATGCTGACATGCCAGGAATTGATCCAAAGACCGTGGTTCACCACTTAGCAGTGTATCCAGAAGCAAAGTCTGTCAGACAAAAGCTTCGAAAAATGCACCCTCAAATCTCCTTATTGGTCAAAATGGAGCTAAAAAAGCTACTAGATGCAAGATTCATACGATTAATAGATTATCCAGAATGGGTATCAAACTTGGTACCTGTTTCAAAGCCTGGCAGAGCCATTAGAATTTGTACAAACTTCAGAGATTTGAACAAGGCATGTCCAAAAGATGACTTCCTGCTTCCCAACATCGATATGATAGTAGATATGACAGGGGGACATGAGATGTCACTAATGGATGGATTTTTAGGATACAATCAAATCATTATAGAAAAAGAGGACCAACATAAGACAACTTTCACTTATCCATGGGGGACATACTATTGGAACATGATGCCATTTGGCTTAAAGAATGCAAGAGCAACATATCAAAGGGCTATGACATTGATATTCCATGACATGATTCATAAAATGGTTGAAGACTATGTTGACGACATTCTAGCTAATTCCAAAAAGAGAAAAGATCACATAGCAACCCTAAGTGCCATCTTTGACAGACTAGAGGAGTACAAGGTCAGACTAAACCCAAAGAAGTGCATCTTCGGCGTACAATCAAGAAAATTGCTAGGATATATAGTGGCAATGAGAGGCATCGAGGTGGATCCAGCAAAAGTAAAAGCAATCCTCAAAATGGAGGCACCAAAAACATTAAGGCAACTAAGGGGTCTCCAAGGCAGACTCCAATCCATCCAACGATTCATAGCACAACTGGTAGATAAACAGAACCCATATTCTCACCTACTCCATAAGGGAGTAGCATACAAGTGGGATACCAAGTGTGAAGAGACATTTAACAAAATAAAAGAATATCTATTAACACCACCAGTCTTAATTCCACCCATCCCAAAGAAACCATTGATCTTATATGTGTCAGCAACAACAGTAGCCCTTGGAGCTCTCATGGCTCAACACGATGACAATGGAACATAAAGGGCCATTTATTACATCAGCAGGACAATGGTTGGGCATGAGTTAAACTATTCATTCATCAAAAAATTATGCATTGCAGTAGTGTTTGCATCACAAAAATTCAGACATTACATGTTGGCACATAAAATTAAACTCATCGTCAAAATCGACCCTCTCAAGTATCTACTATCAAAGGCAATGCTCACGGGAAGACTGGAAAAATGGGTAATGATATTGTCAAAATACAACATTGAATATGTGGAGAGGAAAGCAATCAAGGGACAAGTCATCGCAAACCAACTAGTAGAAGCACCAATCTATTCAGAGAACCCTCTTGTCTCAGAGTTTCTAGATGAATCCATTTTCAATCTCAACATAGATAACCACTGGAAACTATACTTCGATGGCTCATACACACAACATGGATCAGGAGCTGGTGTCTTCTTCATCACCCCACAAGGGGATTGCATACCAAGGTCATACAAACTGGAATTTATGTGCACCAATAACATTGTGGAATACGAGGCTTTGACTATAGGTCTCAGAATAGCAATGCAATGGAACATCATAGCTCTCAAAGTGTATGGAGACTCCCAATTGATCATAAATCAAGTGAACAATGAATACTATACCAAGGACGACAAGCTCACTCCATACAAGAAATTGGTGGAGACTCTCAAAGAATCTTTCATCGAAATAACATTTGAGCAGATTCCTCAAACCAACAACAGAGCAGCAGACACCATGGCAACAATTGGATCCTTGCTCGATATCCCCCACAATGTTCCAAAATATGAATTCTTGATTGAGTAGCTTCTCGTGCCTGCATTCGAGGTACCAGAATCAGAATATGTGTGCAAAATCGTTGGTCCTAATGATCCTTGGTATCATGACATTTATACATACCTTCAAATAGGAGTCATACCCGCTGACCTACCATCAAACCTAAAATGAACCTTTGTTAAAAAGGCATCCATATTTGTCATCCTAGGTGATACCCTATACCGTAGGAGCATAGAAAGAACCCTATTGCGATGCCTAAACGTTGAGGAGGCATTAATCGCTCTAACTGAAGTACACAATAGTATATGTGGTTCACACTCGAGTGGAATGACCATAGCTAAGAAACTACTGAGGATGGGGTATTATTGGCCCACAATGGAAAGAGAAGCACATGATCATGCCAGAAAGTGTCTGCAATGTCAGCATCATGGGGACCTCATCCATGCTCCAGCTCAAGAGCTTCATCCTATCGTCACACCATGGCCTTTTTCGCAATGGGGACTATATCTCATTGGAAAAATCACACCCACTTCATCTAATGGCCACAAATTCATCATAACTACAATGGAGTACTTTACTAAGTGGGTGGAAGCCATACCCATGACGTACATAACTAGGAAGCAGATTTCAAAGTTCATCCTGAACTATCTCATTTGTCGTTACGGTGTCCCACAAGCCATTATCTCAGATAATGGGACACCATTCAAAAATTAGGAAGTCTATGACTTATGTGAGAAATTCAAAATCCAACATCGCTTCTCCACCCTGTACTATCCCCAAGGCAATGGCCAAGCAGAAGCTACAAATAAAACCATTCTAAAAATCCTCAAGAAAATAGTCAATGACGCAGGTCGTGACTGGAATTTGCAACTTAATCCCACCCTCTGGGCCTATCAAACCATCCGCACACCCACTGGTGCCACCCTCTTCTCCTTGGTCTATGGATCAGAAGAAGTACTCCCCATTGAGATCGAGCTCCCATCCCTTAGGATATCACTGTAAAACCTCATCACAGATGAAGAGTACCGGGTATCAAGAATAAATGAGCTAGAGCTACTGGATGAGAGATGAATAGATGCTTTAAATCATTTGCAAGTCTATCAGAATAGACTCAAAAGGAGCTACAATAAGAAAATCAGAAGCAGGACTTTCCAAGCTAGAGAACTGGTCTTAAAAGAAAATTAGAGGAATGTCCCGAACCCAAGCATCAAAGGAAAAGTTGAACCCAATTGGTTGGGACCATTTGTCATCACAGCAAGTTATAAGTCAAGGGCATATCAGTTATCAACACCCAAAGGGGAACCTCTGCAAGATCCAGTTAATAGCTCTCATCTGAAAAAGTTTTATGCCTAAATCTTTCAAGGTATAGAACCAAAAAATTAGAAAATGTCCTGAAAAAATGGTTACCTTGGTGAAAACCTGGCAAACATGTGTCTTGGTGACAACAAAAAAAGCAAAAAATCAAAAAATCAAAAAAAATCAAAAAAAGGATTGAAAATAGTAAAGAAAAAAATCGTCCTCTAGTGAAAACCACTTTGGTGGCACTTTGGGCAAGTACCTTGGTGAAAACCTGGAAAATAGGCGCCTTGTGTAAATAAGCCCTTTCCATCCACTAGGATCTTTTACGGCTTGTTATGCATCATCCATCCATTTCGCTTCCATCATCCATCGCATTCAGGTCTCCATCCATCACTCATCCGCTCGCATCTGCACCATAGCTTGGTTCTATTTTCGTATCATGATCCCTCCTAGTACTACTCGGCCCATCCTCAAGGTCATTTTGTCCTGCCTTTATCGGAGTAGTCTATTGCATCACGCAGGGGGCATGTTCTCATTGTATTGGATTCATGTATATTCTTAAAATCTTAAAACATCAAATAATCCAAAACATCAAAACATATCAAAATCCAAAAACAAGTCAAAAATCATCAAAAGCCAAAAATAGAGTCGTCTTGTCAAACTACGTCATCTCTAAGCTTGAACGTAGGCAAGGTTGATCTTTGATCATCCCCCAAGACACTTAGGTTAGTCCTTTAGGAGTCTATCATAATAAACTGACATTTCATCATGTATATCTTCATTTGTAAATCGGTCAAGTCATCAGTCGAACTACGTTGTCTCTACATGTATAACGTAGGCAAGGCTAATCTGTTGATAAGCCCTTGAGACTCCTAGGATAGGTCTTTAGGTTAGTCTCTTGGTCAAAATCTCAGAAAATCCCAAAAACATTGGAAAATCAAAAATCAAAACATTTGCAAAATCTCGAAAATACCAAAAATAGCCTCAAAACATTGCAAAACTCCAAAACATCCAAATATTTGAAAAAATCCATCCACCTCATCTCGCTTGCACCCGCAATAACACCATCCATAATAACACCTTTGGTGAAACAGTTGGAAACAAGTCTAGCAACTTAAAAGTAAAACTCAAAAACATCAAGTCTTAGGTTTAGAAGTCAGTGCATAAGCAAGTTGGTCATCTCTTTGTATCAGTAACGCATCATCTAAATTGGTCCCATATCAATCATCCCTTAGAACACGTTGGATAAATGAAATGGCATGCTGCCATCCACTAACATGTACTAGGATGAATCCTTCCTACAATGGGCATTATCTTTTGGCAATAAGTTTTGGTTCTTATCCTTGGAAAACACATCCTCTTTCCATTAGCAGTATTGAAGAGCATCTGTTTGTTTGTTTACTTGGTCTTTATCTTTTGACTTATCTTATTTGCGCTCATTCCAAGGACATCTCAATGATATCCCAAAACAGGGGATTTAGAGAAACAGGAATGGGGCAACGATCATTATCTTTTGTCTGCTATGCTTGTTAGATGTTCTTGTAAAATAACCTCAATGAATACTTGCTCTGTTAGGTATATATGGAAGAGGTCTAGGGAAACTTGTTGACTATTGCATGGATAGGTTTACCTTTCTATGTTTTGGTCTAAGATGTTTGAAACTTTTGAAATGCATCCTAGCAAGTTTTTCATATGTCAGGTGTGAGCAAGAATACTCCTATCTGCTTGTCAAGTCAAAGTCCATCACACTAAGTACAACGCCATCCTAGTTTCCTATACCTTGATGCATCGTACCATGTGTGTTATCAAACATAAGAAAATTTGGCCATTTGAAAATCCCAATTCCTCGGAAAGTAATCATCATCATCATCATTTGCATTTGCATCATCTTGTGTCTTGTTGAAATGACTTCTTCATTCCTTGCTAACCGCACTAACAAGGTACTATGACAGTTGATCATCACCATCACCATCCCTATCATCATTAATCCTGCATCCACAAATCATTAGCATATCGCATAAACATATCATATAGGAAATATTCACATTGCATATCCATATAAACATATTATCATAAGCATCCATCGCATTCATCCCTTCCATCGCATTTCCATTATCATATAAATCATCACATAGCATCTACGGAAGCATTCCATAATCATTTTTGCATAATCATAAACAATAGGTATATAAGCATTTAATTCATTTGCATACATACTTGCATAAATTAATGACATCATCTCACCACTTTACGTTCACATTACATTATGCATCATCATATCACTTTTCATTTACATATCATTGCATCCTATTAAAATGCAGCACATACATTACATCATCATTTAATACGTTTAGGATAATAACATTTATTATTCTAAGCATCTCAGTATGCATTAACACCATTTCATTTGCATCACATCATGACCATCACATTCATATTTCATCATCCATATCATCTCATAAATAACATCATAAAACATTCATTGCATAAATTATTCCACATATGCATAAACGTACAAAATTCATTACAAACAAACCATATATGCATCCATTCATAACATTTCATAAGCACAATTTACACATCATTTCATTCATATACCATAGATCATATCATTTCACATATCAGACCATCACATTTGCATTATCATAAATAGACCATCGCATTTGCATTATCATAAATAGATCATCACATTTTGCATATCATAGAATAACATAATATAGATCTGTTAGTCATAATCATAATGTATACATCATTAGAAATAAAAGCATCCACAACATATAGAAGTGAAATCATACATGCAGAGAACACAATGCATCACATAAAAATCATCGGATCATATATATATATCATCAATAATGCAACTGTCATAGTACAAAGAATAAATTGAATCATTGTACATATGTGTCAATCAGTACAAAAGGCCCATCAGGCTATAAAAAATGAGCCCATAAGGCACAAAAAGTATCATAACATCTTGATCAAGCTCAGTCCCTATGAATGCTTCCCTCGCCCCTGTCACTGTGACCCTCTATTGGTCTGTGGTTGGCCCACTCTGAGTACTCTGGAACCCACTCTGCTCTGGGTACGGCCTCGTGATAAGACCATCGATAATACTCTGCCTCTTGGACAACATCCCTATAGGACCGAACTAACATTGTACCCTAGAGGGAGGAGGCTATCATGCTCTCTATCTGTTGTATGCGGCCTAGCTCAGTAGTTGCTTGTAGCTCCATAGCATGTCTCTGTTGCACGGCCTAATCCCTTTCGGCCCTAAGCTGCTCTCTCTCAGTCGTCGCCTGATCTCTCTCGGCTATCATGACCTAAACCTGGGCCTGCAGCTGTGTAATCAAAGTATCCCGTTTATCTGCCTGCACCTGTGGCTACACCCGAGGCTAATCCTTGTCTCGTGGTGGCTCTTGTTGTTGGTCCTGCATGTGCACATCTCCATGCACTGGCTGGACTGGAGGCACTAGTGGCAAGTCCTGTCGAATCTCGGCTCTTTGTTCTTGTCCTCCCCCTCTGCCTCTGACTCTCCGCACATCAGGGACTGCACCTGGAATCGTCAACCGAAGAGGAGGCCGAAACCAATCCCTATAGGCCTGAGTGGTACCTAGATCTACTAAACCCTGATCATAAGCCCATGGCCGAGCTACCAGCTATCAGAAACTATCCATTACCTTTGAAGAAGGAATATATTTCCCCCATGAAACTTGTGTCATGGCGCGGGAAAAGACAGCTACATAATCATCATCGGGACGATCCTGCAGCTCCTCGAACTGATGCTGCACACGCCCAGGTAGGTACCATTCGACCATAGTATGCTCCCGCCCCTACATATATTGTTCTTGATGGCAGTAGAATATCTGATCGGCATTGTCGGTCCATCTGGGTCGACCAAGGTAGGGTCTCCAGGTGAAAACCTACATCTCATCCAAGACTCTCCTCCAATATGAGATCCTGTGCTTATCAGTATGAGTGAAAGACACATCGCCTCTGTATCGCACCATGAGGGGATTGTCTGGCCCCATCAGAACTGAAACAACCCATGCCCAGACATGAAGTAGTGTCACCCCTACTCCTAGTGCTCTGTCATCCATATAAATGTACTCATGGAGGTCTCTGTAAAGTGAAGCTAGAAGTACAGGCCCCCAAGCAAAATGAACTGGCCTGTCTCAAACCATCCGCTCCCAGCAGGATCCCCAGTCGGGACTGAAGTATCGCCCTCTCCTGTCAGGGGCAACAAGACCTAAAATGATAGCTGCAATCACCCAGTGGTAGGGGGGTGCTAGGATCCTATGTCACTCAATCTTTATCTGCCCCTTGAAGAAGACAATCTCGTCAGTAGCAAGGACTCAGATGTAGGCCTCATGCCCCTCATCCATGTCAAAGATCATCCGGTGACCGTGAATAGGCAAACATAAAATCTGCCAAACGTCCTCTAAGTGATGGTGGCCTCACCAGTGGGAAGATGAAACGATGATGTCTCATTGTGCCATCTCTCGGCCAACGCTGACAGCATCCCTAGGTGAGTGCGCACGGGCGCTGCGTATGCAATGTGCCACAACTCCGCAATCTGGAGTCAATCTTGGTCCTTATCGCTCAGGTCTCACAAGTAGCTAGCTAGGTCTCGCGACCTATGCTCCTAAGAGTAGAGCTCCCTCGCTATGTCCTGCATCAGGGAAGGTCAACATGTTAAAATTTTTGAAAAATTTATGATCGAGCGCTCCAAAAACTTCCCCAACAGTGCAACTCGTGATGGCGTCATAGTTTAATTTTAATCAAACTCTGACACTAGGGCTGAAAAGAGCAAAATCACACTGTCCTGGTGCAATTTACCTCCCAATGGCACATTTTGAGCTAAATTAAGACCGTCGTGTTGCACTTTCCAAACTACCTCATCGGCCCCGAGCTCAGCGTCGGAGTTTCTAAACTCCAAATTGCACCACGGAGGCGCTATATCAGACCGAGCGGCATAGTTTGACTTTTGAGCAATGCTATATAGTGGCACTGCAAGTGGACCAACTCTTTAAAGCATTAATTAAAGCAATAAATGAAAGACGAAGCTAGGGTAAGGACCACTTACCGGTGCCCCAATGCCAAGTGGTCGCTCGTACATCCAAACTCAATCTGAAATGTGTAGAGGAAGTTGTTGCGCCATATCGTTAGGAAGTTTGACTTGAAAGTGACCCCTCGGGCCCCATTTAAGCATGAAAATTAGGGTTTTTTAACCCTGAATGGCGGTCCTACTAGGGTTTTGGACCCCCAAACCTATTTTTGTCTGGTCAAGGCTTGTTTTTTATCGTTTTATTGCATTTAGACACGTTTTTAGCCTCCCAGAGCCCTTTCAGATCTATTGGGTACTTTGTCATCTTTTTTTCTCGAGATCACCCAAAAAATTAAAATTTTCGTCCAATCTCTCAAGGGAGCATTATAATGGCATGTTTCCTCTCGCCATGTAGCACTGGGACAGATTTTTTTATTTTTTTTTAAATAACGATTTTTTTTGGCTTTGATCGAAATCGTTTATTCTTTGAACTAACGCAACGAGTGCATTGCTTCAAAGAGGGGCAAAATATAGAAACATAAAATATACCGATTGACGTTGTGCACTTGACTCTGACTTACTAACATCATTTCTTCCTGAATCATCCCTCGGTCTAACTATTTAATCAAATCTCCTTATCTAATTAAATTCATCAACTTTCATACTTTAATTAAATAAATCATTTTGTCTAATTAATTCGCTCCCTCTTGTTAATTAAATCAATCCATCTGATCTAATTATCCCTATTTAATTAAATAATCAATTTATTTTATTAAATCTCCAAAGTCTATCCATTAAATTAAATAAATTAAAACTATATTTGATTTAATCTAACACCATCTCTTTTAATTAAATAAATCAAAATCCTTATTTAATTAATCTCTTGTCATATTCCTCTCTTATTTCATTTAAATAAATCCATAAATTTGGTCAAATGGGTCATCATCTAATATCTCATTAAATTAATTGTCCTTGATTAATTGTCTCATCTCATGTCCATCCTCTAGATATTGCAGGTTGCACATGAAAATAGATTTAATTCATTTATTAAATCTTTATTTTCCTCACAAGGCATCTTTTGGAATATTCTCTCAATTTGAATTCAAAAATTCCAAGTCAACATGTACATCCAACAAGGCAATAACTTCATCTTACATGCCCTTTGCCTTGAGCCAAGTGGCATTTATTGCATTTTCCCTTCCCTCTTACGAGTCATTTCAACAAATTTGAAATTCAAAATTGTGCATTTATTGGCACAATCCCCAAATCTTGCACATCCTCCATCCATTCATAGATTGACAAGTGGCATCATGCCATTGGATGAATGTTAGTCCCACATTGCTCAAAATTGGACATTCATCCATCTTGGCATTCTATAAATAAAGAGCTCATATCCTCATTTGATCATCCACAAATTATGCAAAGTTATTATGCTAAAATATTTAGCCATTTTCATCCAACAATCTTGAGTTCTTAGCTAGGTTTGTTGCAGATTTTGGCTTAGAGCTCTCATCTTTCACTATCAAAGTGGATCAATCATTTTCAACATATCAAGCTTGCATCTTAGGAATTGGGATAGGGCCAATTTTCACATCAAATTGGCACCAATTCCCCATGGGAACATGAGTTTGCACATTTAAATTAGGATTCAATATTTGTTTTATCATTTCCATTGTGTTCTTCAATATTTTCTTCCTTGTTTGAATGTTGTAAATGGATTTCATGGGGAATCCTTGTTTTATCTTGTAATTCCTTGTTTAACTTGTTTATTCTTATTGTTTTGCAAGTACTAGGATCGGGGTTCGCACAGCTCCTTCTAAGGCCTCTTATATGAAGTTGGACATGATTCTTTGTGATTTTCTTTGGGATTCTTTAGAAAATCATAGGGAATTTCATATGGTGGCATGATAATTTTGTTACTCCCTTGAGATTTTGGAGGTTTGGGGCTTTTATCCACCCAACATTAGGGTTTGAATCTTTGCATTAATTTGATCATTTATGCCCTTCAAGGTGGTGAAGCCTAGAAAATCCTTGTGTATAATTGTATTACCTCTTGTAATCCTACTAGATGACCTTCTTGGAAGGGGATTGGGTGTCAAACCCTTCTCACAACAAAGAATTCAGTCCAAATTCAAGGAAGTATTCAGAGAGTTTGGAAAGCAATGAAGCCTTTGTTTCTTTGAAATGGTTTGTATTCCATAATGGGATTTATAGCAACCAAAAAATATTTGATGGTCTCCCATTTTGCAAGATCATGGCCGCCCATTGGAAATGTTGCCTTGTGTTCATACCTTGAGATTCCACAAGAAAGGAGTTAGAAATCTACAATATTTTTTCTCTAGAGCTTCCATGTGTTTTCTTTCATGGGATGAAGCTAATAAAGTCAAATTTCAACTTTCTAATCAAGATTGTGAAACTTTTGATTTAGTCATGGGGATTGTTTTGACTTATATGATTTGCAAGATTGGTATCAATTATTCCAAGCCTTAGTGGAAAGATTTGAATTGGTGTTCAAACATTGCTTTTAGAAATTATATACCATGACAAAGACATCTTTATCTCTATCCCCACTTTCTCATGGCTCTTAGTTTGATGGTGACATTTTCAATCACAAGTCTCTGTTTGGCAACACAAATTTCGTACTATTTGGTCAACTATCTTAGAGCCCAAATTGGATCACTTCATGTAGTGTATTATTTTTGAAGGCATTTTCATTTAGATCTAGGGTATCCCATTTACAAGCTCTCAAAACTTGTTGCCCATTTTATGGGAAATTGGAGTCTTTCAGGAACCTATTTTGGTTCTTCCCTACAACTCAAAATATTTGGGCTTGGATTCATGATTTCTTCAAGTTCTTCAAAGTGTAACCTTTTCCATGTCACATGGATATTTTAGAGGATTGGCATTGCATCCCTCACAAATTCTATTATATTTGACATGCTTTTAGGGTGGAGATTCTCTTCTATATATGGAAAGATATAAATTTGGCTATTTTTGCCAATTTTTAAAATTGATCAAATGTGTTTTTCTATATATTAAAGATATGTTTGGTTCTAATGTATTATTGCAGATTCAAGTGTGAGATAACAAAGTCGCACTTCAAGTGACCCAACTATAGGTGATCATGTACCATCAAGGCAATACCTCTTATGCAATGGTCAAATTTTCTTTGTCTCCCTCCTCCTCCAGGGGTCGCTTTCCTTCTCATGCACATTGTAATACATGCTTTTGTACATAGAAAAAATACTAAGTATTTAATCTCTCTTGAATGGAAATCTAACCCTAGGACTCATAAGGATTACCCCAAGGCTTCATTTTCCAGGTCTTGACTTTGAAAATAATGAATCGGTGGCTTAATATATTGTTGTTTAACAAAGGGCCTTATAGTTTCCTCACTAGAACTTGACTATAAGGGTTTATAATGATTTGAATTTAATATGAAATGCTAACTCTACTCCCAAATTTGAAATTTGAGAATAATCTTTAAAAGCCAATGCTATAATTTATGTGATGCTTTCTTCCTAAACTAACTTAATGCTCAAACAAAATTCAAAAGGTTAGGGTAAGAGGAAACTAAGTTAAGAGACCATCAGGAAAATGAAAACAATGATTCAATGCTTCATATAGACGAATCCCTCATAAACCAATTCCTTCTTAACCATAGATAACTCACAATGCCACAAGAATAGTGCAATCTTCAATGGTAATAAAATATTTTCATATCATAAACATTAATCTAAGTACCCAATTTTGGCACAACTCAAATAAATCTTCACAGTTGAACTAATATCAAATAAGGTTCAGACTAACCATGCAAATGAACGTACACTCAACAAGCTATAAATGGTATGAACCAGAGATATTTTAAATATCTTGACACTTCATCATTATCATAACTAACCTTTTATCTAATATTGAAGAAAAGGAACCATGCAAATATAACAATTCACAAGTAAAACACCAAATTTCAATGCTTTCTTGTACTGATTTCAAATATGTGGTTTCAACAATTCCAGTTTCAAATTTTACAATGAGAGCATACTACCTTTTATAAGCAAGGACAACAAAACCTAGAGCATAACCAGAAGAAAAGATCATATCAATACCAAATTTTAAGATTACATGTGCATTTAATAGTTGGAGCATATTAAATATTCATTACATTATCTCCAACTGAATTTTGTTACAATATTTCTTGGGAATTACAAAATTATAGCTCAAGCTATAACAATACAACTGTCATAAAATTATCATCAAATTCTTGGTTCTCTAGCCTAGGAAATCTGGGGTACAAATTCCAAAAATGCACCTCTAGATCAGCCCAAAAAAAAGTTGCATCTACAAATTTTACAAAAAAATCTCATCAATAGTACTTCTACCTTCGCATTTCTCTTTAACAACAAATTTCACAAAAAATATCAAAGCAAGAGTGACCTCCTCAAGTTGTGGGCCAACTATAACATGAATCATGTAACATTGAGTATCATATTGATCAATCAATCGACTGTGTGAAGGAATCCATACAGGTTTTTAATCAATAAAATTTTGAATTGTAACCAAAATCTTGGCTACTTCATCTAAATATTTTGGAGATAACTCATCATTTCACTCTTTGCAAATATGCAATTTTCACTGTTGCTTTAATTCCTAAATATTTAATTTTGTAGTTGGATCAATTTCCAACTTGGTTAACTCCTTCAAAAATGAGCCACAAGAATCCAAAACTTCTTTTATTTGAACATTGATCTTATTTACTTCCTTCTCTACTTGGCACACAATTTCTCTTCTAAACTTCATGGCATGTGTCCAACAATGGGGTTTTTTGAGTTTATCCCTACTTAAAATAACTTCCTTTAAAAAAACTTCATTAGGGAGCTTCTTCATAGCCTTCAACTTTAGGAATAACATATCATGGAATTTTTCATTATATATGCAATCCTCAGATAAGTTGTCCACTTCTTCCTTAAGGACAAGAAAATTCTTTTGCACTTGAATGGTGGTATCAATAGCTTTATTGCCTTTATAAAAAAATTAAACTATTCAAGCCCAAGTGGATTGGACCAATGGTTTCATTTTTTCCATCTTATCAACATTATCTTTTGATAAGACCACAAGAGTCACTACTTTACCCTGCTCAATTTGAAAAGGGGTAACCAAGTGCTTAATAAAATTAGTTACTCTACCACTTGAGTTTTTAACCAAGCCTTAGTAGCCTCATATTTATTCATTCTTTGCACAATGTTGGTAACAAAAACCTAGAACTCCTCTATTTCCTACTCTATTGGTAGGATCCATATTGATAGTAGAAATGTTAAGTTCCCTTAGTGAATTTTTTCTATTATATTTATGTATGGTAGGGGTGGCTACATGCAAAATTATTGATCCAAAGGAATCTTTGGTCATATGAGACCTTATTTTTTCCTTTTTATCTTACTTTGGCCTCTCTATCTTGCTGGGAAGGCTCTCCAAACTTAGCTCAGGAGTTCCAATCACATTTTTCTTATGCTTCAACTATCCTTGCAACCATTCTGGGGTAATTGTTTGTTCAACATTTTTCTCATGCTGGGATGGTGGAGGAGAAATATTGATATGGATATTTCCTACATTTACATTTATTTCTTCCAAAGATATTTGTTCAACCCTAGGTTCTATATTAGGTGCCTTTTCTTATTGTATCTCATGTGAAACATGAATTTCATCCCTTGGGCTCATATTATCCATGCTATCCTTTTCTTGAGCTTGTATTTTTTCAAACAATTTCTCAACATCCTCCATAGTTGATGGCACAAGAATATTTTGATAAGTAGGAGTAGGATTATCTCCAAAAATTTGACTTAACAAAGTCCTATTAACTTGAGACAACAACGTAGTTGCAACCTCCTGAGGCATGTAAGATAGATGGGCTATGAATGTTTGAGGGAGGTCAAGAGAAGTAGAAGGGTGAAAAATTGATGAGATGGTGGATGAGATGGTAGACATGGTGAATTGAGGAAGTGACATCAAAGGG
>VDFB02298995.1:0-28009 GCA_007258455.2 Sequoia sempervirens | reverse complement strand
TGCATCCACAAATCATTAGCATATCGCATAAACATATCATATAGGAAATATTCACATCGCATATCCATATAAACATATTATCATAAGCATCCATCGCATTCATCCCTTCCATCGCATTTCCATTATCATATAAATCATCACATAGCATCTACGGAAGCATTCCATAATCATTTTTGCATAATCATAAACAATAGGTATATAAGCATTTAATTCATTTGCATACATACTTGCATAAATTAATGACATCATCTCACCACTTTACGTTCACATTACATTATGCATCATCATATCACTTTTCATTTACATATCATTGCATCCTATTAAAATGCAGCACATACATTACATCATCATTTAATACGTTTAGGATAATAACATTTATTATTCTAAGCATCTCAGTATGCATTAACACCATTTCATTTGCATCACATCATGACCATCACATTCATATTTCATCATCCATATCATCTCATAAATAACATCATAAAACATTCATTGCATAAATTATTCCACATATGCATAAACGTACAAAATTCATTACAAACAAACCATATATGCATCCATTCATAACATTTCATAAGCACAATTTACACATCATTTCATTCATATACCATAGATCATATCATTTCACATATCAGACCATCACATTTGCATTATCATAAATAGACCATCGCATTTGCATTATCATAAATAGATCATCACATTTTGCATATCATAGAATAACATAATATAGATCTGTTAGTCATAATCATAATGTATACATCATTAGAAATAAAAGCATCCACAACATATAGAAGTGAAATCATACATGCAGAGAACACAATGCATCACATAAAAATCATCGGATCATATATATATATCATCAATAATGCAACTGTCATAGTACAAAGAATAAATTGAATCATTGTACATATGTGTCAATCAGTACAAAAGGCCCATCAGGCTATAAAAAATGAGCCCATAAGGCACAAAAAGTATCATAACATCTTGATCAAGCTCAGTCCCTATGAATGCTTCCCTCGCCCCTGTCACTGTGACCCTCTATTGGTCTGTGGTTGGCCCACTCTGAGTACTCTGGAACCCACTCTGCTCTGGGTACGGCCTCGTGATAAGACCATCGATAATACTCTGCCTCTTGGACAACATCCCTATAGGACCGAACTAACATTGTACCCTAGAGGGAGGAGGCTATCATGCTCTCTATCTGTTGTATGCGGCCTAGCTCAGTAGTTGCTTGTAGCTCCATAGCATGTCTCTGTTGCACGGCCTAATCCCTTTCGGCCCTAAGCTGCTCTCTCTCAGTCGTCGCCTGATCTCTCTCGGCTATCATGACCTAAACCTGGGCCTGCAGCTGTGTAATCAAAGTATCCCGTTTATCTGCCTGCACCTGTGGCTACACCCGAGGCTAATCCTTGTCTCGTGGTGGCTCTTGTTGTTGGTCCTGCATGTGCACATCTCCATGCACTGGCTGGACTGGAGGCACTAGTGGCAAGTCCTGTCGAATCTCGGCTCTTTGTTCTTGTCCTCCCCCTCTGCCTCTGACTCTCCGCACATCAGGGACTGCACCTGGAATCGTCAACCGAAGAGGAGGCCGAAACCAATCCCTATAGGCCTGAGTGGTACCTAGATCTACTAAACCCTGATCATAAGCCCATGGCCGAGCTACCAGCTATCAGAAACTATCCATTACCTTTGAAGAAGGAATATATTTCCCCCATGAAACTTGTGTCATGGCGCGGGAAAAGACAGCTACATAATCATCATCGGGACGATCCTGCAGCTCCTCGAACTGATGCTGCACACGCCCAGGTAGGTACCATTCGACCATAGTATGCTCCCGCCCCTACATATATTGTTCTTGATGGCAGTAGAATATCTGATCGGCATTGTCGGTCCATCTGGGTCGACCAAGGTAGGGTCTCCAGGTGAAAACCTACATCTCATCCAAGACTCTCCTCCAATATGAGATCCTGTGCTTATCAGTATGAGTGAAAGACACATCGCCTCTGTATCGCACCATGAGGGGATTGTCTGGCCCCATCAGAACTGAAACAACCCATGCCCAGACATGAAGTAGTGTCACCCCTACTCCTAGTGCTCTGTCATCCATATAAATGTACTCATGGAGGTCTCTGTAAAGTGAAGCTAGAAGTACAGGCCCCCAAGCAAAATGAACTGGCCTGTCTCAAACCATCCGCTCCCAGCAGGATCCCCAGTCGGGACTGAAGTATCGCCCTCTCCTGTCAGGGGCAACAAGACCTAAAATGATAGCTGCAATCACCCAGTGGTAGGGGGGTGCTAGGATCCTATGTCACTCAATCTTTATCTGCCCCTTGAAGAAGACAATCTCGTCAGTAGCAAGGACTCAGATGTAGGCCTCATGCCCCTCATCCATGTCAAAGATCATCCGGTGACCGTGAATAGGCAAACATAAAATCTGCCAAACGTCCTCTAAGTGATGGTGGCCTCACCAGTGGGAAGATGAAACGATGATGTCTCATTGTGCCATCTCTCGGCCAACGCTGACAGCATCCCTAGGTGAGTGCGCACGGGCGCTGCGTATGCAATGTGCCACAACTCCGCAATCTGGAGTCAATCTTGGTCCTTATCGCTCAGGTCTCACAAGTAGCTAGCTAGGTCTCGCGACCTATGCTCCTAAGAGTAGAGCTCCCTCGCTATGTCCTGCATCAGGGAAGGTCAACATGTTAAAATTTTTGAAAAATTTATGATCGAGCGCTCCAAAAACTTCCCCAACAGTGCAACTCGTGATGGCGTCATAGTTTAATTTTAATCAAACTCTGACACTAGGGCTGAAAAGAGCAAAATCACACTGTCCTGGTGCAATTTACCTCCCAATGGCACATTTTGAGCTAAATTAAGACCGTCGTGTTGCACTTTCCAAACTACCTCATCGGCCCCGAGCTCAGCGTCGGAGTTTCTAAACTCCAAATTGCACCACGGAGGCGCTATATCAGACCGAGCGGCATAGTTTGACTTTTGAGCAATGCTATATAGTGGCACTGCAAGTGGACCAACTCTTTAAAGCATTAATTAAAGCAATAAATGAAAGACGAAGCTAGGGTAAGGACCACTTACCGGTGCCCCAATGCCAAGTGGTCGCTCGTACATCCAAACTCAATCTGAAATGTGTAGAGGAAGTTGTTGCGCCATATCGTTAGGAAGTTTGACTTGAAAGTGACCCCTCGGGCCCCATTTAAGCATGAAAATTAGGGTTTTTTAACCCTGAATGGCGGTCCTACTAGGGTTTTGGACCCCCAAACCTATTTTTGTCTGGTCAAGGCTTGTTTTTTATCGTTTTATTGCATTTAGACACGTTTTTAGCCTCCCAGAGCCCTTTCAGATCTATTGGGTACTTTGTCATCTTTTTTTCTCGAGATCACCCAAAAAATTAAAATTTTCGTCCAATCTCTCAAGGGAGCATTATAATGGCATGTTTCCTCTCGCCATGTAGCACTGGGACAGATTTTTTTATTTTTTTTTAAATAACGATTTTTTTTGGCTTTGATCGAAATCGTTTATTCTTTGAACTAACGCAACGAGTGCATTGCTTCAAAGAGGGGCAAAATATAGAAACATAAAATATACCGATTGACGTTGTGCACTTGACTCTGACTTACTAACATCATTTCTTCCTGAATCATCCCTCGGTCTAACTATTTAATCAAATCTCCTTATCTAATTAAATTCATCAACTTTCATACTTTAATTAAATAAATCATTTTGTCTAATTAATTCGCTCCCTCTTGTTAATTAAATCAATCCATCTGATCTAATTATCCCTATTTAATTAAATAATCAATTTATTTTATTAAATCTCCAAAGTCTATCCATTAAATAAAATAAATTAAAACCATATTTGATTTAACACCATCTCTTTAATTAAATAAATCAAAATCCTTATTTAATTAATCTTTTGTCATATTCCCTTTTATTTCCTATATTTAAATAAAATCCATAAATTTGAGTCAAATAGGTCACATAATCTAACCTCTCTCACTAAATTAATTAACTCTTGATTAATTTAATCTCATCTCATGTCCCATCCTCTAGCTAATGCAAGTTGCACATGAAAATAGATTTAATTCATTTATTAAATCTTTATTTTCCTCACAAGGCATCTTTTGGAATATTCTCTCAATTTGAATTCAAAAATTCCAAGTCAACATGTACATCCAACAAGGCAATAACTTCATCTTACATGCCCTTTGCCTTGAGCCAAGTGGCATTTATTGCATTTTCCCTTCCCTCTTACGAGTCATTTCAACAAATTTGAAATTCAAAATTGTGCATTTATTGGCACAATCCCCAAATCTTGCACATCCTCCATCCATTCATAGATTGACAAGTGGCATCATGCCATTGGATGAATGTTAGTCCCACATTGCTCAAAATTGGACATTCATCCATCTTGGCATTCTATAAATAAAGAGCTCATATCCTCATTTGATCATCCACAAATTATGCAAAGTTATTATGCTAAAATATTTAGCCATTTTCATCCAACAATCTTGAGTTCTTAGCTAGGTTTGTTGCAGATTTTGGCTTAGAGCTCTCATCTTTCACTATCAAAGTGGATCAATCATTTTCAACATATCAAGCTTGCATCTTAGGAATTGGGAAAGGGCCAATTTTCACATCAAATTGGCACCAATTCCCCATGGGAACATGAGTTTGCACATTTAAATTAGGATTCAATATTTGTTTTATCATTTCCATTGTGTTCTTCAATATTTTCTTCCTTGTTTGAATGTTGTAAATGGATTTCATGGGGAATCCTTGTTTTATCTTGTAATTCCTTGTTTAACTTGTTTATTCTTATTGTTTTGCAAGTACTAGGATCGGGGTTCGCACAGCTCCTTCTAAGGCCTCTTATATGAAGTTGGACATGATTCTTTGTGATTTTCTTTGGGATTCTTTAGAAAATCATAGGGAATTTCATATGGTGGCATGATAATTTTGTTGCCTCCCTTGAGATTTTGGAGGTTTGGGGCTTTTATCCACCCAACATTAGGGTTTGAATCTTTGCATTAAGTTGATCATTTATGCCCTTCAAGGTGGTGAAGCCTAGAAAATCCTTGTGTATAATTGTATTACCTCTTGTAATCCTACTAGATGACCTTCTTGGAAGGGGATTGGGTGTCAAACCCTTCTCACAACAAAGAATTCAGTCCAAATTCAAGGAAGTATTCAGAGAGTTTGGAAAGCAATGAAGCCTTTGTTTCTTTGGAATGGTTTGTATTCCATAATGGGATTTATAGCAACCAAAAAATATTTGATGGTCTCCCATTTTGCAAGATCATGGCCGCCCATTGGAAATGTTGCCTTGTGTTCATACCTTGAGATTCCACAAGAAAGGAGTTAGAAATCTACAATATTTTTTCTCTAGAGCTTCCATGTGTTTTCTTTCATGGGATGAAGCTAATAAAGTCAAATTTCAACTTTCTAATCAAGATTGTGAAACTTTTGATTTAGTCATGGGGATTGTTTTGACTTATATGATTTGCAAGATTGGTATCAATTATTCCAAGCCTTAGTGGAAAGATTTGAATTGGTGTTCAAACATTGCTTTTAGAAATTATATACCATGACAAAGACATCTTTATCTCTATCCCCACTTTCTCATGGCTCTTAGTTTGATGGTGACATTTTCAATCACAAGTCTCTGTTTGGCAACACAAATTTCGTACTATTTGGTCAACTATCTTAGAGCCCAAATTGGATCACTTCATGTAGTGTATTATTTTTGAAGGCATTTTCATTTAGATCTAGGGTATCCCATTTACAAGCTCTCAAAACTTGTTGCCCATTTTATGGGAAATTGGAGTCTTTCAGGAACCTATTTTGGTTCTTCCCTACAACTCAAAATATTTGGGCTTGGATTCATGATTTCTTCAAGTTCTTCAAAGTGTAACCTTTTCCATGTCACATGGATATTTTAGAGGATTGGCATTGCATCCCTCACAAATTCTATTATATTTGACATGCTTTTAGGGTGGAGATTCTCTTCTATATATGGAAAGATATAAATTTGGCTATTTTTGCCAATTTTTAAAATTGATCAAATGTGTTTTTCTATATATTAAAGATATGTTTGGTTCTAATGTATTATTGCAGATTCAAGTGTGAGATAACAAAGTCGCACTTCAAGTGACCCAACTATAGGTGATCATGTACCATCAAGGCAATACCTCTTATGCAATGGTCAAATTTTCTTTGTCTCCCTCCTCCTCCAGGGGTCGCTTTCCTTCTCATGCACATTGTAATACATGCTTTTGTACATAGAAAAAATACTAAGTATTTAATCTCTCTTGAACGGAAATCTAACCCTAGGACTCATAAGGATTACCCCAAGGCTTCATTTTCCAGGTCTTGACTTTGAAAATAATGAATCGGTGGCTTAATATATTGTTGTTTAACAAAGGGCCCTATAGTTTCCTCACTAGAACTTGACTATAAGGGTTTATAATGATTTGAATTTAATATGAAATGCTAACTCTACTCCCAAATTTGAAATTTGAGAATAATCTTTAAAAGCCAATGCTATAATTTATGTGATGCTTTCTTCCTAAACTAACTTAATGCTCAAACAAAATTCAAAAGGTTAGGGTAAGAGGAAACTAAGTTAAGAGACCATCAGGAAAATGAAAACAATGATTCAATGCTTCATATAGACGAATCCCTCATAAACCAATTCCTTCTTAATCATAGATAACTCACAATGCCACAAGAATAGTGCAATCTTCAATGGTAATAAAATATTTTCATATCATAAACATTAATCTAAGTACCCAATTTTGGCACAACTCAAATAAATCTTCATAGTTGAACTAATATCAAATAAGGTTCAGACTAACCATGCAAATGATCGTACACTCAACAAGCTATAAATGGTATGAACCAGAGATATTTTAAATATCTTGACACTTCATCATTATCATAACTAACCTTTTATCTAATATTGAAGAAAAGGAACCATGCAAATATAACAATTCACAAGTAAAACACCAAATTTCAATGCTTTCTTGTACTGATTTCAAATATGTGGTTTCAACAATTCCAGTTTCAAATTTTACAATGAGAGCATACTGCCTTTTATAAGCAAGGACAACAAAACCTAGAGCATAACCAGAGGAAAAGATCATATCAATACCAAAGTTTAAGATTACATGTGCATTTAATAGTTGGAGCATATTAAATATTCATTACATTATCTCCAACTGAATTTTGTTACAATATTTCTTGGGAAGTACAAAATTATAGCTCAAGCTATAACAATACAATTGTCATAAAATTATCATCAAATTCTTGGTTCTCTAGCCTAGGAAATCTGGGGTACAAATTCCAAAAATGCACCTCTAGATCAGCCCAAAAAAAAGTTGCATCTACAAATTTTACAAAAAAATCTCATCAATAGTACTTCTACCTTCGCATTTCTCTTTAACAACAAATTTCACAAAAAATATCAAAGCAAGAGTGACCTCCTCAAGTTGTGGGCCAACTATAACATGAATCATGTAACATTGAGTATCATATTGATCAATCAATCGACTGTGTGAAGGAATCCATACAGGTTTTTAATCAATAAAATTTTGAATTGTAACCAAAATCTTGGCTACTTCATCTAAATATTTTGGAGATAACTCATCATTTCACTCTTTGCAAATATGCAATTTTCACTGTTGCTTTAATTCCTAAATATTTAATTTTGTAGTTGGATCAATTTCCAACTTGGTTAACTCCTTCAAAAATGAGCCACAAGAATCCAAAACTTCTTTTATTTGAACATTGATCTTATTTACTTCCTTCTCTACTTGGCACACAATTTCTCTTCTAAACTTCATGGCATGTGTCCAACAATGGGGTTTTTTGAGTTTATCCCTACTTAAAATAACTTCCTTTAAAAAAACTTCATTAGGGAGCTTCTTCATAGCCTTCAACTTTAGGAATAACATATCATGGAATTTTTCATTATATATGCAATCCTCAGATAAGTTGTCCACTTCTTCCTTAAGGACAAGAAAATTCTTTTGCACTTGAATGGTGGTATCAATAGCTTTATTGCCTTTATAAAAAAATTAAACTATTCAAGCCCAAGTGGATTGGACCAATGGTTTCATTTTTTCCATCTTATCAACATTATCTTTTGATAAGACCACAAGAGTCACTACTTTACCCTGCTCAATTTGAAAAGGGGTAACCAAGTGCTTAATAAAATTAGTTACTCTACCACTTGAGTTTTTAACCAAGCCTTAGTAGCCTCATATTTATTCATTCTTTGCACAATGTTGGTAACAAAAACCTAGAACTCCTCTATTTCCTACTCTATTGGTAGGATCCATATTGATAGTAGAAATGTTAAGTTCCCTTAGTGAATTTTTTCTATTATATTTATGTATGGTAGGGGTGGCTACATGCAAAATTATTGATCCAAAGGAATCTTTGGTCATATGAGACCTTATTTTTTCCTTTTTATCTTACTTTGGCCTCTCTATCTTGCTGGGAAGGCTCTCCAAACTTAGCTCAGGAGTTCCAATCACATTTTTCTTATGCTTCAACTATCCTTGCAACCATTCTGGGGTAATTGTTTGTTCAACATTTTTCTCATGCTGGGATGGTGGAGGATAAATATTGATATGGATATTTCCTACATTTACATTTATTTCTTCCAAAGATATTTGTTCAACCCTAGGTTCTATATTAGGTGCCTTTTCTTATTGTATCTCATGTGAAACATGAATTTCATCCCTTGGGCTCATATTATCCATGCTATCCTTTTCTTGAGCTTGTATTTTTTCAAACAATTTCTCAACATCCTCCATAGTTGATGGCACAAGAATATTTTGATAAGTAGGAGTAGGATTATCTCCAAAAATTTGACTTAACAAAGTCCTATTAACTTGAGACAACAACGTAGTTGCAACCTCCTGAGGCATGTAAGATAGATGGGCTATGAATGTTTGAGGGAGGTCAAGAGAAGTGGAAGGGTGAAAAATTGATGAGATGGTGGATGAGATGGTAGACATGGTGAATTGAGGAAGTGACATCAAAGGGGAAGATGCTTGGAAAGTAGATGAAATATTAGGAGAATAATCAATGGTTGTGGATGCAATGGGAGGAGTGTGAAAGGAAGCCGGGTGCATGGAGGCAACTTCGTACACTAATCTAAGTAGGGGAGAGTTACAAAAATTTCTTTTAAACACCTTTTACAGTTACAAATTCATAAGATGCACATTCAAAAACTTAAACATAAAGAACAATGCAAACCATAACACAATGTTTACATGGGAAAACCCTTTTGAGAAAAAACCCACACTCCAAATCATGCAACTCAAATGTATTATTAGCAACAGTATAATAGTTACAATACAATCTCATAGCAATGCTCAAGAGTCTTCACACTATGACAAGAATCTGTCAAAATTTTAGTAGCATAATGACATGTAAGCTTCTTCAAACCTATCACCATCAAAATGCACTAAGTGCAAGTATTTATAGCCTCTCAACATGAAACAAGGCTCCCAAAACTTGCCATAACCAAAACTTCAAACTTGTCATTATCAAAATGCACTAATTCTACAAGTATTTATAGCCTCTCAACATCAAACAAGGTGCCCAAAACTTGCCATAACCAAAACTCACGCCCAAGGTGTGATCTTGAGTTCATTATGACATGTTGTCATAGTCAGAACCCATGATTTATTCAATCTTTCCAAAATCAACACTTATCCCATAAAATTAGCCACCACTTGCTTGTGTAGGCGCCCTCATCACATGGGTCCCACTTGTCATAGTTAACTGGTAATCTGTCATTCCTAACTCTTCCACTATCATAATCAGTCATAATTTGACATAGCAAGTTGTCATAGTCTATTACATAGTAACTTGTGACAAATGCCACCAATTTAGGCACAAATTAAGGTCCTCCAAAGTGGACACCTACCTCCAGTAATTTTGCTTACAATTGTCACATGTCACATACCATATAGGATGCCACATCACTAACATGTCCCACAATGTGACAACAATTTAGGTAGGCTAATAGATATTATGAAATAAATAAATACATTAAAAAATAATAATAAATGCTAGGAATATAAGGTTGAGAGACCCTAATCCCAACAAAGTGATGGTAGAAGTGGAGATGTCTTTGAAAATGTCAATGAAAGGGGGAGAAGTGGAAATAGTGGGAGAAATGGTGGCTACAGGAGAAGATGTGGAAATGATAGGGGAGGGTGGAGAGATAGAAACTGAAGGTGTAGGATATGGAATGGGATCCTCTTGACCTATAGCGAGATGCTCAATTGTGGTTGGATTTGTCTTAGTTCTTTTGATTTGAGGCTTTAGCCCTTCAATGGATTTGACCTTTCTATTGTAAACTTGGGGCTAGTATGCCTCTCCTCCTCCTTTTTCTTCTTTCCTTTTCCTTTAGCTTTAGAGGAATTTCTTGCCTCACCTTCTGTTGGATTCTTTTCTCCCCTAGCCTCTTATTTCTCTTGTTATTATCCTTCATCAGATGAACCATGTTCCTCTTCCATTTTGTCAAATTTCAACTCCATTCCCTGGTCCATAAGAGCTAAATATTGAGTTTCCACCCATAGATCTTAGTGAACCACATGACTAGTCTTGTTATTACCTTGAGGTCTATGACCTCCTCTTCAACCTAGTGTAGCAGTGATATTGGCTTATTTGCTACTTCATTATATTCCTTCTACTATAACATCTTGTCATCATCTTGAATTTGATCAGGAGTAACAAATAGTCGAAGTGTTTTGATATATTCAATAATTATCTTAGAATAAGTAATCTTCCTAAGCTTTAGATCATCTCCACAATTGGCCCAAAAATCTTCAATGTCTAACTTATGCCTATATTGTCTACCTACATATTTCTTCATTTTACCATAAGGATCAAAATGTCTATTGATATTGTAAAAGTTTAGATGGAAGAATTGCAGCTCCACATTTGATCCTTCTACTGACTAGTGAGAAGGGCAAGCATAAAGTCCCTTCCAATGATCCGATGGATATTTTAGTGAAAATTGAAGTTTCCCATTTCTCTCCAGAATCTGCACCATTAGAAACATCTCAGCGTCCTGATTCCAACGCAACTCGAACGGAGTGAAAAGGAGTCCATTTGTGCAAGTTATGGCCAGTCAAACCTTGGGTCAAACTGGGATCAGGGGCGTCCAGGAAGCAGAAAAAATGATGTCATCAAAAGTTGTTGAAGTTGGCATCATCACGAAAAGCTCATCGATATGATTCTGACGACGTTCGTTTCGTCAAAATCCGACATCGTATGCGAGAGTTATCAGCGGTCAAAGTTTTCAGTTGACTTGTTGAGGTGGACCGTACGGACGCTGACGTCAGTAGTCAGTCAGTACTGTACGGAATACAAATGGATGAATTTGGGTGTGACACATGGTGGCTGGGTCATTGTACGGAACCAGTCAACTAATGACATGTGTCATTTCTGTACAACCGTACGCCACATCATCAACACGGTCAGCAGTCCACGTCAGCGTATGAGTCATCATCCCCGTCAGCGCATAGTCAGCGGCCACCTTGGCAGTCTAGTCAGCAGGCACGTTGGCTTCCCAGTCAGCAATATTGGTGAATCATTCTCTGCCACATGGCACCTCCTCGGCATGCCACGTGGCCTGCCTTTCATCCTGCGGTTGGTGTTAATTTGTTTGTTAAAAAAGTAGTTTAGGGGATTCGATCCCCCGACCACTCACCAGTGAAATTTTTGGCTATTCGTTCCACCAAGCACGTCGAGCTCAACCATATGTAGCGGTCGTTTACTTTTGTTATGTGTTTGGTGTGAAGTTTGTTTTAAAAATGCAACGGCCGGGAGTGGAACCTGGAACCGCGGGTTCCCCAAAAATATTTCTAACCAACGAGCCAGCCGATGGGTTTGAAATATAACTTGCATCGGTTGATTTTGTTAAGTAGATGAAAACCGAATGCCTCTAAAATAAAAACAAACTCCCTAATTTAAAAATTAAAACAAACAATAATCCTTTTAAAAGATTAAATCAAAACCTCCAAAACCACAGAGCCCGAAAATAAGAAAAATTGAAGGGTCAAAATACTTGGAAAGGATTAATATAATCCTAATATCTTAATAATGGAGGATATTGTGTAAAATTGGGGATTTAGTTGCTTTTAGGGATTTGGAGAATATTGTAAAATCAATATGGTTTTATACCAATATTGAGTTAATTTTTTGTATAAAAAGGGGTGTGAGGTGAGAGTGGAAAAGGCACTTTTTTTCAGGTGAAGTATTGATGAAGTATTGAAGCTGAGGTGACAAGTGAATAGAGGTCTTGAGGAGATTATTTTGAGTCATTCTTGCACGTCAGAGCGTCGTTACGCTGCCGAAGTGCTTGAAGAATGGTTGTGGTGCATTTGTAATTGATTTTTGGAGTTAATCGGATCGGTCTCTCTATTGGAGCGGACCCGGAGATGTAGTCACATTTGTGACGAACTCCGTAATCAAACGTTGTTTGCACTTCTCTTCTTTTCTCTCACCTTCTCTCAATTTTTTAATTCCTTCATTTTGTTATTTCCTTAAGTTAATTTTGATTTTATTAACTTGGAATAAACATTGTAAATAAATAAGCATTCAATTCTGCAATATAGTCTAGATCCTAAACAGATCAAGTTGGTATCAGAGCTTTTGGTGACTATTATTGTAGTCATTTGTTTTTTTGAATGCTAACGAGATCCAGGATTCAGAAGGGCGAAGGCAAGCACGAAGACTTTGATCCTGAGATTGGGAAGCGTAGAACATTTCCGAAGATGTCAGTTTCTGGAATGGAGGTTCCTGAAGAGATCAGTGAGCAGGAATTTCGAAGAGCATTCCTCGAGATGAAGGCAAAGGTGGACATTCTTTTTCGGGAGAGACAAGAGCGGAAGGAATGTGAAGGAGGCTCGTCGAAGCAAGAAGATAGCAAAGACAAGAAAGAGAAGCAACATGGAGATGGTGGCAAGCAACTAGATCACCCCTTTTCTTCTTCTCCTCCCTCTTCTCCTTCTCCTTCTTCTCCATCTTCTCCTCATTCTATTTCTTCTAATCCTTTCAAGAGTGGGTATAAGCCTAAAATTAAATTGGATTTAAAATTTGATTTACCAAAGTATTGTGGAGAACTTAATGCTGAAAAATTGGATGATTGGATTCAACAAGTAGAGGTCTACTATAGAGTCCAGAACCTATTAGATGATGTTGATAGGATCCAATTAGCTTCTCTTCGGTTAGGAGGTACAGCTTTAACCTGGTGGGAGAGTAAGTCTAAGGCAGAAGTTTCACAACATGGTAGAGTCAGGTTTAACTTGGGCAGAGTTTGTTAATGCTCTTAAGAAGCAATTTTATCCCTAGGACATATGCAACAGTTAATGATGGACTGGCAAATGTTTAGGCAAGGGAAAGGTCAAACTGTCCAAGAGTACACCCATGAATTCAGGAAAAGGGCTATTGCTTTGAATGTTCCTTTGTACACTCAGGACACGTTGAAGTACATAGGAGGTTTGCATTCCTACCTTAGACCTTCCCAGTTTGGTATTGAACCCGTGTAATCTAGATGAAGTGTCTGTTCAAGCTACCCACTTAGAGTCAAGGGGAAAAGGATCTTTTATTGATAAGTTTGATAATGATGTAAAGAAATCTTCTACGAATGCAGAGACAGGGAAAGGAAAGAAGGCAGCTATAGTCAAGAAGGATGAGAAACTTTCTTGCACTCATTGTGACAAGAATGGTCATGATGAAGATCATTGTTGGAAGTTGCATCCCGAACTGAAGCCTAAGTGGGCTCAGAGACAGAATCATAAATAGAAAGGTAAGGAGAAAGCCACGAATGTTGTTATGGATCTTGGTTCAGATTCAGATGATTAGACTAAGATAACAGCTATGGGTTTAAAAGGTAAAGCTCCTATTTCTGGTGTTTCTATTGCTAGTTGTGCTTCTACTTCTACAGTTAATGATTTCTCTGAAGATAAGAAAAGGAATGAGCTGTTTCATTTAAGGGTTGTTGCTAAGAAATAAAATTGATGCACTCATAGATAGTGGATCTCAGGTTAATTTGATTTCAGAAAGTGTTGTAAAGAACTTGGGATTAAAAACCACACAACTTAAGAAACCTTATCCACTAGGTTGGATTTGTGAAAATGATAAGTTGCAAGTAACAAGACAGTGCACCTTAAGATTCACAATTACTAGTAAATTTGTGGATGAAGTACAATTTGATGTGGTTCCACTGGATATCTATGGGATTGTGCTTGGTAGCCCTTATCTTTATGATCATAAAGCTATTTTCTACAGGGAAAAGAATCATTATCACTTGTTTAAAGATGGCATACAATATATTGTACATTCTCACAGGATTAAGACTAATCGTTCTTTTGCAAACACAGGGCAATTAAAGAGGGTAATTAATGCAAGTAAAGAGTTAACTCTTATGTCTGTCAGTACAGGTGGTTCTAAACTTGAACTTGGAGTAGCTAACCAGGGTCAGATGTTGCAGGATGCACGTGCAGTACAGCATGAGAAAATGATAATTGAAAGTATTGATGGTTCCTTGGGTAAAGATGTTCCTGTTGTAAAGGATCAATATGTTGTTAACTTATTCTCTTTCATTTTGCATTGATGTTCAAATTTGATGCTAGTCAATTTTTGTTGGTTAGTGCTACCACAATTGATGTAAATGCTTATGGAAGTGATAGAATAATGTTTATGTTCAACAATCTTGTTGCAGTCTTCATTGTGCTTGTGAGCCAGGTATTCAGATGTACAAGGATACAGGACAAGTGGGGAGGCCAAGTCCTCACTTATTGTCAAAGTAAATGCCACTTTTGGAGGTCCAAAAGGTCTTCAGTGGGGAGGCCTAATCCAATGGATATTTCAGTGAAAATTGAAGTTTCCCATTTCATCCGCATCTGCACCATCAAAAACATCTCACGTCCATCCAACGCAACTCGAACGGAGCGAAAAGGATCCGTTTGTGCAAGTTATGGCTAGTCAAACCTTAGGTCAAACTGGGATCAGGGGCGTCCAAGAAGCGAAAAAAGTGATGTCATCAAAAGTTGTCGAAGTTGGCATCATCGCGAAAAGCTCGTCGAGATGATTCTGACGACGTTCGTTTCGTCAAAATCCGACATCGTATGCGAGAGTTATCAGCGGTCAAAGTTTTCAGTTGACTTGTTGAGGTGGACCGTACGGACGCTGGCGTCAGCAGTCAATCAGTACTGTACGGAATACAAATGGACAAATTTGGGCGTGACACGTGGCGGCTGGGTCATTGTACGGAACCAATCAACTGATGACACGTGTCATTTTTACAACCGTACAACACATCAACACTGTAGTCCACGTCAGGATGAGTCATCATCCCTGACCGTACGGTCACGCCTCGGGCATTCTTTGCCAGCAGTGCCAATCTAATTTGTTTGTTAAAAGCTGTGGATTCAATAGTGTTAATTGCCTTCATCCCGCTACAGGATAGAATATGGACAGCAATTTGGGCGTGACACGTGGCGGCGTAAATGCCACCCCGGAGGTCCAAAAGGTCTTCAGTGGGAGGCCCGACCGATGGATATTTCAAAGAAAATTGGTTTCCATTTTCCAATCTACACATCGTAAAACATCTGACACGAACTGAATCTCATTTTCGTACAAAAAGCCAAAAAGTGATGTCGCCAAAAGTTGTCGGCTGGAATCATCGCTAAAGCTCGTCGAGATGATTATGACGACGCTCGCTTCGGCCAACATCGTGATGTGAGCACGGGGTCAAAGTTTTCGCTGACTTGTTGAGGTGGACGTACGGACGCCGCAGCAGCATCAGCATAATACAAATGGACAAATTTGGGCGTGACACGTGGCGGCTGGGTCATTGTACGGAACCAATCAACTGATGACACGTGTCATTTTCGTACAACCGTACAACACGTCATCAACACGGTCAGTAGTCCACGTCAGCGTATGAGTCATCATCCCTGTCAGCGCATAGTCAGTGGCCATCTTGGCAGTCTAGTCAGCAGGCACGTCGGCTTCCCAGTCAGCAATATTGGCGAATCATTCTCTGCCACGTGGCACCTCCGCGGCATGCCACGTGGCCTGCCTTTCATCCTGCGGTTGGTGTTAATTTGTTTGTTAAAAAAGTAGTTTAGGGGATTCGATCCCCCGACCACTCACCAACAAAATTTCCGGCTATCTGTTCCACCAAGCACGTTGAGCTCAACCATATGTAGCGGCCGTTTACTTTTGTTATGTGTTTGGTGTGAAGTTTGTTTTAAAAATGCAACGGCCGGGAGTGGAACCCGGAACTGCGGGTTCCCCAAAAATATTTTTAACCAACGAGCCAGCCGACGAGTTTGAAATATAACTTGCATCGGTTGATTTTGTTAAGTAGATAAAAACCGAATGCCTCTAAAATAAAAAAAACTCCCTAATTTAAAAATTAAAACAAACAATAATCCTTTTAAAAGATTAAATCAAAACCTCCAAAACCACAGAGCCCGAAAATAAGAAAAATTGAAGGGTCAAAAATACTTGGAAAGGATTAATATAATCCTAAATATCTTAATAATGGAGGATATTGTGTAAAATTGGGGGATTTAGTTGTTTTTAGGGGGATTTGGAGAATATTGTAAAATCATATGGTTTTATATCATATTGAGTTAATTTTTTGTATAAAAAGGGGTGTAAGGTGAGAGTGGAGATTAAGCACTTTTTTTCAGGTGAAGTATTGATGAAGTATTGAAGCTGAGGTGACAAGTGAATAGAGGTCTAGAGGAGATTATTTTGAGTCATTCTTGCACGTCAGAGTGTCGTTACGCTGCCGAAGTGCTTGAAGAATGGTTGTGGTGCATTTGTAATTGATTTTTGGAGTTAATCGGATCGGTCTCTATTGGAGCGGACCCGGAGACGTAGTCACGTTTGTGACGAACTCCGTAATCAAACGCTGTTTGCACTTCTCTTCTTTTCTCTCACCTTCTCTCAGTTTGTTAATTCCTTCATTTTGTTATTTCCTTAAGTTAATTTTGATTTTATTAACTTGGAATAAACATTGTAAATAAATAAGCATTCAATTCTGCAATATAGTCTAGATCCTATACAGATCATCCAACTACCATGGGATAATGGAATCTAACCCAATGTATATCATTGAGTAATTTATGTAAAGTGCATAGTTGCCTTGTCATTTCCAAAAGCACCATTTTATCACTCAAGTACTTAGGCAACCAGTATGGTGCACTAGAGAACCCCTCAATTATGAGGTATGTGAATCTTAGGAATTGAATGAATCAGTAACCAAACTTATGGATAAGGTCCATAACAAAAGAGGAGAGCCTTCAATTAATATCCCTTTGCATTGTTCTCACAATAAACATAATAAAGGCATCATTTACCATCTTGTAATGGTTCATGGCATTGTGCATCTATAGTTGGAGGTAGCAATCATAAACCTTATACTGATTAGGGCCATTGCCAACTGGGTCAAGACATGACAATCCCCTATATCTAAAGTTCTTGGCTAATGTATACACAATGTAGGAGGTCATATGGAAGACCCTGATTTCTCTCACCATAGAGAATTGGGGGTGGATATTGTCACTAATAATCTACACCCAATGAATCTTCTTAGAACCTCTAAGGATCTCCTACACATAGTAGAACATCCAATTCTCAAATGTAGATGTTGAATCAATACCCTTAACCATATTCAACAAAGCCACCAAATAATTGACCTTAGGAATGAAGTCACTCCTATATAGGTGTTTAGCTAATTTCAAAGCAGAGGACTTCAGATTCTTCATCTAAAGATCATTCAGAGTCTTCATGCACTGCTCAAGTCCTTGATCAAACACTGCTACAACTTGTTCTTTAGTAGTTAAGGACATAGTTGAGATAATTGAATTCCAAAAGTATTTGTAATGGCAACACTTGAAAAATCTACCAATGCTCTCCTGTATGCTAATATGATCTTCCTGGAATCCTAGTAATAATGCTCTATTCATTCCATAATTAGATCAAGAAATTGAGCAAAGGTGGGGAAACCAACAAGATGAGCAATACCATTTTGCACCATCTTTCTTGTATTGGGAGTTGGATTGCTCCCAAACATCCTTTCTTTGAAATCTTCCATGTCAATGTGGCCAAGATCAGTATCTCCTACAAATTTCCAATTTGAAGTGATCTTTTACTCTAGATAAACACCTTTGAACTTGTGCTTCATCTTGACTACTCTAGCCATTAGTTTTGCATAAGAAACTTAAATAAATATGTTGCAAACTTTCCATCTTAAAACCAATTACATTACCTTTTATGCATATTTCAATAATTCCAAAAATTCTGAATAAATATCCAACTTTGGGTATTAAAATAACCCAAAGCAATCCCCTTATAAGATTAACATTTTCACACTTACCACTCCATTGCGGAGGTTTAAGTAGTACAAACCTGACAGACCCAACCTTATAGAAAAATGACCCCCACACAACCTTGCGGAAAAATGACGGGTACAAGTGCCAAATCTGAGTCAAGTTCGAAACCCTGCATTAGCAGAAACTCGTGAAAACAGGAAGATGAAAACTTCAACTGCGGGAAAACAAGACACGGTCAGATAGCTACCAAAATTCTGTAATAATAAATGACTTTGACAAATGTTATGGAAAAATGACAACAATAGGACAATGTGGAAAAATGATGTGGTCATGGATAAATCCAAACGACCCCGAAATTCATGCAATAACAAAGTTCTACACCACGATACCTCTTTACAAAGCATTATGGAAAAACTGAACTCGTAGGGCCAACCTTGGATAAATGATACCAAATTTTCGTACTAAGAATCTCTGTAATTTCTCAGAGATCAATTTGTTTAAACGGAGAATGGCGGAACCTATCCTCATTCAAAATCCAAGGGCGAACTACATGAAGAATACAACACCCCACGGATTTCAAGGGATGCCCCAAAAACTTTGAATACAACGATCTTTGAAGGAATACCACAATGACCTGGTGCGAATAAACCATTTATGAAACCCTAGATACTAACCCTCAGAACTAAAATCGAGAGGGACAGCACAATATACCACCCTAAATGTCGAGGGTGACCGAAATTAAAAGATCCCAAACTTTAATTTATACTAATCTTAATCAGGGTTAACTAGAGGTGACATCTATATGATGAATTTCAATCGAAACAATATTCAATACGTGCCCTAGATTCTCAAAATATACCCTAGCTGACATACAACCATCAAATATTGAAGAAAATCAAAAGGAACCTGGGAAAGTACCCGGAAATGTGAGGGAACCTAGAGGTGAATGCCTGAAAGGGTTGAGACTCCCAACAAGAAGGGCACACAAATCATCAAGGATGTCAAACAACCAGCAACAAGCTCAAAATACTTTTAATTAGCATTAAATTTCATTAAAACACATATAAACCTTCCTCCACCAAACATCGTAAATGTGTTGTTGCTAATAGGGTGGAGAGCATTTATCTATTCTATGAAAATACAACCATCACACAACTTTGTTTGAATGGGGCATCTAACCGTGCAAAGAAACGATTATGGGAAATAATGGTCCATTTGGATGACCCCCAAATCTCCACAATCTCAGAAAATGCTGAATTTTGGCATGACCAAGCTTCAAAACCAAAGCCCACATTTATTAGAAAGGAAAACATCCTAAAGTAGACTAACCTAAAACACCCAAGGACTAGAAAACTAAAAAGGGGGTCCTCTTTTCAATGGGGCATGTGTGCAAGGCACAACACACATCATCGTGGGCAAAGTCTTTCTATTTGAGGTATCTTAGAAACTCGTTCCCAACCTTCTCCCCCAATCGTATGAATGAATTGTGGATAGTGAGGATGGTTGCAGCTTTCTCTTTGGTGCTCCACCTCCCTACTGCTCGTGGGAGGAACTTTTAGGTGGCCTACTAGTGGTGTTTCTAACTGATTTGATTTTGGCAAGTTCCCTTTGTTGGCTCTTGGTATTTTGCCTACCCATGCTATTGAAAAAGAAGAAAATATAAAGATGTTGATGGGTGTAACTCGAGCCCACTAACACCCCATACCCTGTTGATTTATAGGGCAAGTCAGGTGATCGAGATCCTCCTCCTCTCCCCTTCACTACTACTTTAGTTGTCTAGTGGTCTTATATTTGTTTCTATGGTTTTATGATTCGGGTTTTTTCCTTATGTGGACTCTAGGGGTGTGACTTTTTCCACCAATCTTTTTTTTGTGAATATGTGTAGTATTATTTTATAAATGATAATCTAGACACTTATTCATAAAAAAAAATGTTGTAAAATGTGACAAGCGATTTGACACTTATACTTCCTACAACTCCCTTGTGACAAAACACCTCAAATGCCTCCTTCAACATTTTAATTCATAAGAAAGGTGCTTAAACATTTTGCATAAAATCTGTAAGCTTAACTCAACCAGCCTGGACAAGCAAAAGGACAATAAGAAAATTATTCTTTCACATACCTAGTGGAAAGGGAATGGTTCATAAAACCTTCGTTGGCATATTGCAAGTGCTTGTCATGCAATTCAAAAACTTTCCTCACGAATGGCTGAAAATCAAGCAAAGAAAATAAAGACGAGTTAATATTCTACAAAATGATTCAAAGAATGAAATTGAATACATATCTTGTATATGCCAAAGCTAATCCCTTTGTGCAATGTTTGACATGTACAAAATTTGTAGGTCGTATCTTAGGCTTCACTATTACAAGATTTAAATACCGTGAATTCTATTCCATGTATTGGAAGTTACCACAACAAAAGAGATGCAAATCAGATTTCACCTCCTCTTATGCATTAACCATGTCCTCCTTTGCTGTCTGAAGTTCAATGCAAAGTGGAACTAATGTCAGCTAGGACCTAAATGCTGAACTAATGTCCTTAAAATATTTCAGTGGGTGTAGCTGAAATTTTTTAGGAGTTTTTATAAGCATGAGATCTCATAGATCTTTTAATAATGTGTAAGCTTAAAAATTGAAGTTCCAAAATTTTAGAAAGTGGGTGGTCTCATGATTATTTTTTAGCAATAAGGGATGCTAAATTTACAATTATATTGTTAGATCTAAAAAAAATTGGAAGAAATTTAAAAAAATATAGATGAACGACAGGTGGCAGAAAATTTTAAGAAGTGGGTGAGGAAAACTTTCAACCCCACCCCAAAGACACCTGTTTAAATCTAAAATCTTTCTCGCACAAGATTCTATTTAATCCTGTGGTATAATTTTTCCTTCTCATAAGACCCCTACTTCAAAAAAATAATTCATGTAAAAATTCTAAAAGATCCCTTCCTTCTGATTAGAAATCCAATATAAACAACTTGTCTCTTTCAAATAACTCATGTAACCCCTTCCTTTTCTGATTCAGATATCCAATACAAACAACTTGTCTCTTTCAATACGGAGAGATAGACAAATCTATAAGGGGAAACCGCATGCTTCAATTTGAAACACCACTTATTCTACCAAAATATTTCTTCAAAACAATCTTTATGAAAGTACTTGCCAGAGTAATGGTATCACTTTATTTTCTAGGAAATGTACAAAACTGCTGCTGCAGGGGAAGTTTGCTGAATTCCAAGAAACAATACTTATCAGACAGTTGTAGGCCCTTGCTTTTCTACTGGACTCTTAGGAATTTTCATATGGTCAGGTAGAGCTACACTTTTCACTTTAAAGTTTAAAGTGATGTGTTTTCCAAAATTATAGGAGATTTGAGAGTAGGGGAGAGGACCCTTGAGCATGTTTTAATAGTTGTGATAGTAGTTGTTTAAATAATGTTCAATATTTTTATTAATATTGGATCAATAGTTGTGACTTTAAAATTGTTAGTGTTGATGATGACTACCCATAATTAAACAAAATGTATTCCTTTGATCTAAAAAGTAACCAATCATGTGATTCCACATCAGCGATCAATAAAACATGCTGTGAATGCACAACTACAAGTACTGGTCTCACTTTTCTTTGGGCCTTTTTGGACACCTTGACAAAAAGCATGCTGATGTGGCATCATATTTGATGATGTGGCCCTGAAACCTTAGTTGCCTGAAACCTTAGAGGAGAGTTGCCAAGTAAGCTGCTGTAAAAAATTGGGAGTGATTTGAAATTTCCACATAGGGAGAGGACCCAGTAGTTGAGCTGTTTCAATAGTTGAGATGGTAGTTGTTTATATAATGCCCAATAGTTGTGATAGTAGTTGTTTATATAATGCCCAATAGTTGTGACATGACTACCTTAACTTAAACAAAATGTATTCCTTTGATCTAAAAAGCAACCAATCATGTGATGCCACATCAGCTCAACTACCCATGATGTGAATGCACAAGTATTAGTAACAGGTTTGTTTTGGGCCTTTTTGGACACCTTGACAAAAAGCATGCTGATGTGGCATCATATTTGATGATGTGGCCCTGAAACAAAAGTTATAAGTAGGGGACTTGCCAAGTAAGCTGTTGTAAAAAAATTGGAGTGATTTGAAATTTCCAAGTAGGGTTTTGAGAAGTGCGAAGTTAGGGTGCACAACTACTGGATCCTCTCCTATAAATATTTAAAAATGTGAAGTTAGGATACTCAACTACTAGATCCTCTCCCCCTAGTGTCATATAATCTTTGAGTGAGAGCTGAAAGAATACAGAAGAAAACTCCACACCAAGGTCTCTTGTAAAGTCACTTCCTCTTAGAAATAGTATTTTTTTCTTAGAAGGAAATGAGTTTTCAAAATCTGTCAGTGTCACTGAGGGAGAGTCACCTACATTGTCTTCAAAGAAGAAAGATTTTGTGTCTGGAATGCAATCAAATTTGGAACTATATGTTTCCTGTCGTTTGTCTGGTAAAGGAGCTGACAATATCACTTTTTGTTGAAGTATTGGACCTATCAATATATGTTTAATTATTGTACCTCAGTTGCAGAGAATACGAGGGGCTTACCCTCACAATCTGATTCTGTTGGCATGTGATGCTGCTTTTGGTGTTCCTACTGCCAGTTAGTAAGCTGGCACTGATAACCACTGATAACCACTGGCTTGGTAAGCTCGATTGATATGGTCAGAACAATATTTTACTAGGACTATATTTAACTCAAATTTGTATCTGATCTATAGTACAAATGATGCAAACTTCTTTGCAGTTGCCTGGCAAGGAGGCAAATGAGGAAACTCTGCAAAATATATGGTGTACAGATACAAGATCAATGAAATTTCTTTGAGTTATAAACAGAAATGGGGATATAGTCCTTGAAGAGCTCTTAAAGACTTCAGCCACTTTTTGCATGTTATTGCAAAATTATGGATAAAGATTAATGCATTGGTATAAAAGTTTGATTATGCAATACAGTAGAGTATTTTTTTATTTCTTTTAATAGAAATAATTAGATCACATAGATATTGGTTTTTTTATTTTTTTAATAAATAGTTTATTTAAATTTGAAGTTGTCTTTTAATTAAGTTGTAACATAATTAATATTTAATGATGATTTTAATTAATTTATAAATTTATTTTTAGAATGACAATTTTAATTAATTGACATATTCAATTTAAAGACTGTTGACATCTCTATTTCAAATAAAAACTCTTCACCAATAAATTTCCTTGATATGCTTTATAAAATACTCTTGTACTTTACAATGATGTATTTTATTGCCTATTATAAGTACACTATTTCCATCTTATTATTATGACATTAAATGATCCATTAACCATGTCTAATTTCTCCATGATTAATTTGGTATAGAAATTGAATGTAGAGATTTCTTAAGGATAAAATTATGTGGAGGTTTATATGTGTTAATTTACAATATAGTTATTTTATATACAAATTTCTTTATAAGGTTTTGATCACAATCATTGTATAAGAGGGTGGTACTTTTTTGAACTTCCAAATAATAATAGTAATATATGCCTCTTTATCAATAAGTCTAATTTATTAATAAATTAGAATGGTGTATTCTAATCTTATGCTTAAGTTCATTGTAAAAGGCTAACCATAGTGTATCAAGATTTATAATAATGATAATAATAGGTCTTGATTGGAGGGATCATAAACTTAGAAATAACTTAGAATAATCCTATGTTGAACAACAAGATTTGACAAATGATCTTTGATACACATAGAATAACTAGATTGAAATTCTACCACTTGATAGAAGATTATTAATATATTAAATTCATATGATTGGTTCACACATACTAACATTAGTATGGAATATAACTTAATCAATTGGAATATAATGAACCAAGGGAAATAAAATTGAATGTGAAAACCCATATTTTGACATTAGTTTATTGAATTAAAAGCACCTTATATAGCATATGAGGAAAAACATGGATGATATGGCTAGATACATATATGTTGTTATGTAGATAATCAATACCATGTATTCTTGATATTAATGTACACACATGATGATTTGATTTGGTTGTGTAGTATAGAATTAATGAAATTTAGCTCTAATGAGTGTATTAGGCCCCAATATGAGCTTCCTAATTGAATATATATATATATATGATTTTATTTCTTAATGTGTATATGTTAAAATAGGATAAACTAAAGCTCTTCATATGCAAATTGATTATCCTAATCTACAACTAAATTAACATATATACTACAATTGGTACTAATGACAAGATAATATACTCAAATTAGAAACACAATTAAAACACAAATAGAGACTAAAATAGGAAATATTTGCAAGGTAAAAACTAAGACTTATACACCTAATAGATAGAAAGTGTAACAAACTATTTTACTAAAATGATGTTAATAAGCTATAGGATAAATTTGGAGGCTTTGGGAGGTGTCCTAAAGGGGTGAGGTTGGTTGTACCTAGGGGGTAGATGTCCTAAGGGGGCATTTGGTGGCATTTAATATTGAAACTTCCAAATCTTCAAGAAGAATGAGTGGGGAAAATCCAAGGTAGTTGGAAGCATTTTCAAACTAATTGGATTAATAAGAGGAAAACATAAGGGGAATAAGGAAAAAGGGAGGGTCAAATACACATGAAGAGGGCAACACCAAAATTAAATGTTAAATGAGAAGGATAAGCATCACATGGGAAATAGTGAACAAGGCTTACATTAGGTTCAAAAATATACATGAAAAATAAAAACACAATATATAGAGGGATAAGCATTAGGATGGGTATGGATAAGGACTAAACTAGGATGAACATGGATACAAATGGTGTGAAACAAGACAAAAACAACACTATAAATACATACAAATATAAACACCTAAAATGAGTGAAAAATATAATAAAATATGTTGTAGGTTATACAATTTCTATCATTACACTAATTTAAAATCATTTCTTATGCTAGTATAATAAGATGTATAACTAAGTGACTTAGTGAATCCCTTCCAATATTGCTAAACTTTTAATTACCCTTAATTCAAGTTATGAAACTCTATCACTCTATAATAATAGAACAACTAGGGTAATGGATCCCTTCTAATTGTTTCACCATGATATTGCATCCCTATTGATTGATAAGATCCCTAAAGTTCCTTCACTATATTAAAATAATTTTATATTTTAAAATATTCCCCCATTTCAATGAGCCAAGATTTAGCTCCATCTCCTAATTTCATACCATGAAATTTTAGAGGAATGATATTTTTCAAACCATGAGATAATTATTGAATTGATCTATTCATATTTGGAATTTCTTGTCAAGATCTCTTTTCGGAATTAATATATAGAATTTTGTTCAACGTAGATTTTCATTCAGAGGAGAATTATCTTCTTCAATATTAGCATATTGAGTATCAATAATATCATCAATATTCATTTGTCATTCATGAAGTGAACAATGATTAATTATTCTAATGAGTTCATCTTAGTCCTTTTCTTGATAGGCTTGTTTATAATGACTTCTAAATTAGAAAAATAATTATTAGTTCAACAAAGGATGTTTCCACTACCCCAATCTTAGCAATACTCTCATTATGGTTTTCTTTAGCTCTTGATCTAGTCCTTTCCATCTTAACATTGCCAAAGAAAGAATATCAACATACATGACCATGAAATTTTAAAATTCAAACTAACATTCTCAAATTTATACACAATTTTTATCACAAATAAATGTACTTAGATCAAATTATACAATAGTGTGTGTTATTATATAAGGCACATAAGGCCTAACTTGAAAATATTACTTCAATTTCCCACATGTAATGATCCCTCTACTTGGACGTTATATTTACCAAAAAATACTTGAAATTATGCTATATTTTTTTAAAATTACATAACTTTCCTATCAAATTCAAAATGTACCATAAGTTCATTTATAAAGTTTGATATTGTATTACATATGGTCAATCACCATTACAATCACATGTAGAAAGTGTAAACAATATTTAGAACCATGATATAACCAAATAGTGAAAGTATGTTGAAATCTTAAAGCATCGAAGTTCATTATTCATGATAAATCATAAATGGAAATGGAAATAACTATAAAAGAGATACAACCATAACACAAGACATCTATAAAGAAACCCTTGCGAAAAAAAATTGAACCCAAAGAGATCAAAATATTGTATTAATCCTTCAAATGAGTTACACAAATAAAAATACTATCTTTGAATTCCTAAAGCACTTCATTACTACGTCTACAACCTACAAAACAACTTGTGCAACCTCCTAGACCAAGATCTAATTTATAGAAGAATTAGAAAATGAGACAATTGAAAATCCCAAGAGATGTATGGCACCCAAATTAGTTGGCCTAAAAAAATCAACACCTCCCTTGGTCTAGGTTTCTCATGAATATTAATAACATATTCCTTACATGTTTTCATAGATTCATAAACATAATATTTTACTACCCAAACTTGGGCATTCAATTTTTCCCTATTCTTTCATGCATTCTAGATGTTTCATGACAAGTTTCAAACACTATCATAAATCTAATTAAGATTCCTATGTACACCTCCCTCTTACATGCTCTTTCATTTCATAAGAGTCTATCGTGTGTAAACCCTATGAAGACTAGTCAAGATATTCTTACACACCTCCCAAGATGTCGACACATGTCTAAATAAGACAAGATTCAAGTGGGGTGCCTATATCTTCATGTGAGGAAAAAATTAACTAAAAAATGAAATTCATTCGACTTCAAAATTGGATTGCAACCTTCCCAAGTGGAGATAAATGAAACAAAAGATGAAATAGCAATATATATGTATAAAATATCAAGACATGAACATTAGGATTGCAAGGTTGAGACACCATATCCAAAATTCCCCTGCTTGTCAAACACCTTGCAAGAGAATAAGGGAACAACACTAAAATATTAAAATAATATTAAATCAAGTTCTCAAATATATAAGGCCCATGACCTTATAGCATCAAGTAAACTTATTTATTCTCATTGCCTTAGTGAGGGAATTTGCAAAATTCTTTAAGGTGTCCACTTTCTATAGCAGGACTCAACCAACCTCAACCATTTTTTAAATAAAGTAATACTGAACATCAATATGCTTTGTGTAAGAATGATGCATTGCGTTTTTAACTAAATCAATAAAATTTTGACTCACATCCAATATGCAACCATTTACAACAAAAAAAAAACCCAAACACAATCTCTCTAACTACATTGCCTATTTACAATCATATATTATAACCATATTCTACTTCTATCAAACAATTTCAAAACATACCTACTCATGGACCTCTTGCAATCTTGATCATTGACCCAATCTGAATTAATAAATCCATACAAATCAATCATCTTTCCCACATCATTAGATCCATGATAATAAAAATGCAATGGTTAGAAGTCCCACATAGATATCTTGAAAGCCATTCACATAAGTCCAATTTTCTTTATCCAAAATTTTAATATAAGAAAAGATTGACAAATAAATAGGACTAGGACAAGAAAAAATATTCAATAAAGTCTCAATTTATTCAATATACTTGGGCATGCAAATTTTTTCTCATGTGGGAGAAAAAGT